>PUQB01000931.1:55000-71814 GCA_003024785.1 Selaginella tamariscina
GGTGTATCACATACACACCCAAGAATAAAAATCATGCAGGGGTTTAACATGTGTGTGTCCATGAGAGTGTTAAAGTTTCACGTGCAGCGATACATATATACACACTAGTTTATACACATAGACATACATACATATTAGTACATATTAATATTAGAGAGACATAGTACAGGATCATGCATGGTGTGTATGTATGAGAGAAGAGTGACAATACATATTATGGATCATGCATGGTGTGTATGTTTGAGAGAAGAGAGACAATACATATTAATATGGATCATGCATGGTGTGTATGTATGAGAGAAGAGAGAAGAGTGTTAACAAATTAAATTCATACACATTGTATTATTAGTACACACATATACATACACACGTGTATACACACAGAAACATACATACATATTACATGTGTAAATTCAATGTGTTACATAGGGTTTAGGGTTTAGGGTTAGGATGGATCATGCATTGTGTGTATGTATGAGAGAGAAAGACGGACAGTACATATTTATGGATCATGATCATGCATGGTGTGTATGTATGAGAGAAGGGATTATGCATGGTGACACTATGTATGTATGAGAGAAGAGAGTAGAGTGTTAACAAATGAAAATCGTACACATTGCATATATTAGTACACATATATACATATACACATGTGTATACACACAAACATACATATATATTACATGTATAAATTCAATGTGTTACATACAACACAGACTGAGTACATATAAACATATTGCGTTGAACATGATGTTTTTCAATAAAGAAGCAACATATAATTTCTCAAGTTTGGTTTAGGGCAATGTGCATGTGTGTGCATGTGTCTCTGTAAGTGCTTCTTTAATGCGTGTGCACGTGTATATATAAATTTATGATTGTGTTATATATATGTGTGCAAAACAAACATCGAATAATTAAGAAAATAATATTAATATACACACTATGAACATTTTAAATTATACATAATAATATATGATTTTATCTAATATATAGCATATATATAGTTTTAATAATATATATTAATTTAATATTGATAATAAGGTTTAACACTAGAATATTCTTAAAATAATAAGAATTAATTGAGAAAATCCCATTAATATATACAAATGTAGATCAAGTACTGAAATAATTAACTAAATTAATTATGATAATCATGTTTAATATTGAAATATTCTTGGAATAATAAGAAAATAATAAAGAATATCGCATTAATATAAAGAAGATTAATTACTCAAGTAATTAAGAAATGATATTAATATACACTATGAACATATTTTAAATTATACATAATAATACATCATTTATCTAATATATAGTCATATATAGTTTTAATAATATATATTAATTTAATATTGATAATAAGGTTTAACATAGGAATATTCTTGAAATAATAAGAAATTAATTGAGAAATCCCATTAATATATACAAATGTAGAATAATTACTGAGATAATTAAGAATAAGGCTAATTTAATTATGATAATCAGGTTTAATATTGGAATATTCTTTGAATATTAAGAAAATAATAAAGAATATCCCATTAATAGTAGGAAATGTAAATTAATTACTCGAGTAATTAAAAAATAATAATAAAAACAGACTATGAATATATTTTAAATGATATATAATAATGTATCAATTTATTTATTGTATTAGTGTATATATATTATATAAACTTAATAATATATACTTGAATATTAAGAATGTAAAATAATTACAAAAATTTCGTAATATTAAACAGCTTGAAGCACTTGAATAACATTAAATGCAATTTTAAAATACTCATTAGAATTGGAGAGTATATATGTCAGACTGTCGGTTATTTGTTTCAACTCATCTTAAATTTTCTTTTTTGTTATTTCAAAAATTTCGAATTTCTGACATAAGTATTGTCGGTCTGACATGTAAATTTAAAAATGCATTTAATTTCCCACTCAAATTTAGATCTGGTTCTTTCTCCGGCGAGGGTTTTTTCATTTCTTTATTTTTCACTCTTCAGATTTTCTTTTTTCTTCTTAGTGATCAACTCAGGAGCGACATTAAATTGGGTGCGCTATTGTTTATAGGAAAGCACGGCGCCTTCAGTGCTGTTTACAAGTAAGTATTATAAACAAATTTAGATATATTTATAAAGATTCACTCTACAATATATTCGTTAGGGATTTATCCCGTTTAAATATATTTTAACTTAATATTCTCATTAGCTGGGGCGGCGGGATTAATCCGGCCATTTTTTTCGCCTCTTTGAAGAGGTGGCGGGATTAATCCCGCCACCATCTCTTTGATAGTATGGAAAATTAGCGGGCAATGCTTCTCCGCCTCTTAAAAAGAGCGCGGGATTAATCCCGCGATAACTCTCTCAACTGATAAGATTACTTGAATTTATTAGAAAGAGTTTCGGGGATTAATCTCGCCAACCATTTTAGGAGGCAGAGAAGGGGTGGCGGGATTAATCTCGCCACCACTTCCCTGTTTTAAATATTTGTGGGCAGGATTCATCCCGAATCTCTTTGAAATCATAGTTTCGGAGAGAGTTGTGGGCGGGATTAATCCCGCCGCTTATTCCCGTCGTCAGAGTTGTGGGCGGGATTAATCCCGCCCCTATTCTCCGTCGTCAGTTTGGGGCGGATTAATCCCGCCCTCTTCCTCGTCGGAGGGATTTGCGGCGGGATTAATCCCGCCGACTCTCCGACGAGGAAGATCCGGCGCGGATTAATCCCGCCGGTACTTCCTGTCGGAGGGAGTCCGCGCGGGATTAATCCCGCCGCTCTCTCAGGAGCGCGGGATTAATCCCGCCGATCTTCCTCGTCGGAGGGATCGGCGGGATTAATCCCGCCGACTCTCTCCGAGGGGAGAGTGCGGCGGGATTAATCCCGCCGACCTCTCGAGGGGTAGAGTCGGCGCGGGATTAATCCCGGACTCTCTCCGAAGGGGTAGAGTCGCGGCGGGATTAATCCCGCCCACGTTCTCGTCGGAGGAGTTGTGGGCGGGATTAATCCCGCCCATCAGTTGTATTAATAAAGCATGAGATATTATCTTTATACATAATTATGTATTATTGCACATGCATATTATTAAGCAACCGCAGTTATGATTTCTTAAAATATTGCATAAACAGATATCATAAATAACAAATTATTTATGTGCAGGACAATATGTATAATACTGGAGATAAAGTATGTCTTCTTCGGAACAACGAGATAGTTGGCACTGGAACTGTGGAAGTTCGAGATGATAATGCATCATGTCACAATATTGCCCAAGGATCTTGTGTGTACGTATGGGTGAACACCATTTTCAAGCATGTTGAGGTTCCGGAATGGAATTTGAGGAGGGTTCTCCTGTATTGTGGAATTTGGATGAAGTCAAGGCTGACACAGAATATACAGAGTCACAAACAGTAGCACGAGTTTTCCAGATGATGGCTTGCCTGCTGTGATGGATGAGGTGATTCTCTTTCTTCATGAGATTGAGGTTGGGAGAGGCATCATCACAGCTATAAATCCAATGGAAGCAGTGTCAGAAGAGAAACTAGGGTCCGACTTCGTGGGTGTAGTTGTGACAGAGGTTTCACCTAATGGCACTTTGCATCCTGGATCCCTCGTGAGGTGGCGAACATCTGAATTAAGACGGCAAGATGGTTCAACATATTCTGGGTTGGATTTCAATAATAACAACCCGGAAGAACAACTCATATTTGAAGAGGTTCCTTGCATTGGTCCTATTGTAAGAAAAAGGCGATTCATGGGTTGCAGATCTTCCCCTGCAAGTTTCAGCAAGAGGGTGAAGATGGATCCTACATCTTCCGAAAGTGTTACGAGCATTTCCACGATTGACTGCTGCAAGAAGAAGTGTTGTCAGATGGCAGACCGGAATGAAATTACCCAATGTAGACATGTCTTTCGTACGCTCACCCAAAAGCAAAGGCATGAGTTTGTATATGCTGCACTAACTGGGTGTATTGATGGAATGGCCTCGGACACAGGTTATCAGAGTACATCCATGGTATTTAATAAGGTGGCCATCTGCTTCAAAGCTTGGTACAGTATATACGGGATCCCAAAGACCACGTTCTACCGTCGGAGGGATGAGTGGCTAGATGGAGCGCGAACCTCAGTACATGGGAACACTGCTTGGTCAAAACCCGCTCTCACATTATGGCAGCCATAGAGATACTCAAGGCTTTTGTGGAAGCAAATGCAGACAGGATGCCTCACAAATGCCGAACCACAAATGCAGGGGTCAGGGAAAATCTCAAGGTTTTGCCTTCAATCTACACTCAATTGAAGCTGTGTGAACATGTGAACAAGTGCCTCAGCTTGATGGGGCTGCAAGCAATCTGCACTGGTACCTTCAACAACATATGGAATACTCATTTTAAGGATGTGGAGATTGCAAAACACTCTAGCTTTTCCAAGTGTGACACTTGTACATCATTGAAGGCTGCAGAGGCTTGTGCAAAAACCTTGGTGGAGATCACTGCCATTCAAAAGAAGATGGAGGCCCACATGATTGCACAACAAACTTGCCGGTCTCAGTACTATGCACACCGCATGCTTTCTGTGTCACGCCCATCAGAGTACCTGTGCTTGATCCATGACAAGATGGATCATTCAAAGACCAGCATTCCAAAGCTCGTTGCAACACCAAAGTGCCTTGGAAATGTCATGAAACTTCCGATTTCATTGACAGGTGTGCTAACACATGGACACGGTTGTGAGTCATATGGACACTTTTCACTTCCACATTGGTCTAGCGACTCCAATTTCACTATTGGGTCGTTGGCCATGTGTTTCAGAAACCTTGAAGCCCACTCACAGACAAGTCCTATCAGTGATCTCAAAGTGAAGAAACAACACCTTCAACCTTTACATAATGCTCTCATGAACACGTCTGCACTTGAGGCTACTTGGGAATATGAGAGGCATTGTCAGCAACCTGCACAAAAAACAGATGGCCCTGTTGAGAGTTCAGGTTCAGTGGAGGGATCTAGCTCAAATAGTGTACATGTGTCCTCAACATCAAATAAGCTTCCTCGTCATTTGCTTTTACAGATGGATAATTGTGCAGGCGAGAACAAAAATAGGTAAATCATTTTACTTAAGGGTTTCTCAAGCTCATACTTACTTTTATTTTCTAGATATGTGCTAGCATACTTGTCAATGCTTGTTGCCAAAGGTGTGTTTGAAACAATCACGCTCAGTTTTCTTATGGTTGGTCACACTCATGAAGATATTGATGCGTTCTTCAGCAAGGTCTCCAACTCTACAAAAAGGACAAGTGCACTTACCTTACCGCATATGATGAATCTTTTTGAAAATTGCATCTCCAAAAAAAGTTGTGCTTTGCTTGTGACTGAGGTGCCAGACTTCAAAAAATTTCTCAAGGAGTATATAAAAGAGGGGAGTGATTCTTTAGTTGGTCACCTTGTGCCGCTACAATTCTTTTTCTCCATACGAGATGGTATACCTATTATGCAGTACAAGTTACGGCCATCAGAGCAGGAGTGGTTACCGAAAGAGGGTTAATGCTCTTCAAAAGTGGAGAGAATGGAAAGCCACTTCTCCCAGAAGGACAACCAGACCCTATTCCATTGAGTGCCCAGCTCAAGGAACAAGAGGTTATTATTGATGGCATCAAAAAATATGTGGCATGGGTTCAAAAATCGATGCCAAAGAATTCTGATAAGGCAACTGGTTACTCAGAACTATATAAGCATGTGGTCGACTATTGGGAGACTGTTGTTCGAGAGTTGGAAGGGCCTACTGTCACACAAGTACAGAATTGCAACACCCTTTTTGGCCTAAAACAAGGTGGCGAGAGGAGATTGAAATGACATCACTGAGCACAGACGACATAGAAGCCAGTAGTGATGTGGAAGTGCAAACCCCACACTTTGTTGGACAAAGGAACCAAAAACCTAAAGCATACTTTTGATTGTTGCCAAGGATCTTCAAAAACTAATGATGGTTCTCATTACTCCAGATGCGTCATATAATCAGCCTATTTGGATGGGTCAAATTATCGACACACCTGAAGTAATCACAAAAAATAGTATTGTTAAGGTTGCATGGTTCAAACCACAAAAAAGGCGACACGAGAAGGAGAGCGAAAGATATAATGGATGCCTAGAGAAAACATGGTCTCCCAATCAAAAAGACCCAGCATGTTTTATAAATGTTAAATCCATTCGATATGGGTGGATGTCAAGAAGCGTTGATAAAGTCACGATTAACAAAACTGCAAGGGAATGTATGTTTTCTGAAGCTTAAAGCAATTACAAAATTATAAAATATCATATATTTAATATTCATAATTATTATAAACTCTTTAATAATAGTACCAAATTGTTTACTTAACTATATAAATTTAAAAAATGATATGGAAGATTGACTATATTATTATAGGATTTTATATATATATATTATTACTACTACAAATTTTTAATTAATAATGTTATATTTAAATATTAATATTTTAATAACAACATCAATATTTATATAATGTACCTCTTATGCTCTTCCTTAATTGTTATATTAGGCAATATATTATATAATTTAATACTTCTACTTTTATAATGTTATTAATTTTTGTTCAATGAATGCTATAATTTATTAAAGGGTAGAATACAAAATAGAATATTCTAAAGAATATTCTCTTTTCAAACATATATTCTAAAGAATATTCCTTTAATATTAGAAAATGCTAATTAAATAGCTAAAATTGCTAATTATTAGGAAATGGGACTATAGCCATGCCCATTTTAGTTTACACTTACATCATAGCATAAAATATACATAATGTGTAGAGTTTTTACCTGGTGCCACAAAGGCGGCTTGCCAGGTGCCAACCCTAGAATCCCCTCTCTAGAAATCCCACAGAATCTGGTAAAATAATCCGTATTAAGAACCCAAGCCTTAGGAACTCAAACCCCTCACTGACTAAGTCCACGAATGAGACTCACCTTGTGAATCAGGATATACGGACTAGTCGAGCCTTAGGTGTCGTTCCTAGATTGGCGTGGTTGAGGCGGCCGGAGCAAGGCCTCAACCACTAGTTTTGCGGAACGTGAACTCGGGCAATACTTTGAGCTTGCGAACAGGTTTTCGGACCAAGAATCTGACTAACTCCTTGGAAGTGATGTGCCCCTATCTCAAAGGCAAGATCCTATCAATGATAAGGAGAGTCTAACCCTAGGGTGGGTTGTACCCCTGTCATGTGAAGTTTGGGCAGCACAACGGAGGGTTGCACCTTGACGACACAAGCTTAGCTTGCACCGGTAGGAGGTTAACGAGCTCTCTTTTGAACCCAGGAAGCCTCACTACATATACTCTACCTTATTTATGTGACGGACCCCCCCCCCCTTTTACCTAAGTGAGTAAGTGGGCTGGCACGGAAATGCCAGCCCTTAGAGAAAACGGTTGTCCTAACATAACCCTAAACCTAACCCCTAGGGGGGGTATTAGGGCATGGGGTTAGAGAAACCCTAGGGTTAGGTCAACCCTAGGGGTGTCCCTAACCCTTTTTGACAAGCTATATTTAACGAAAAACCTATCTTTGTAACGTCAAACTGGGGGAGAGTTTTCTAGAGGGTAAGTACTACCTTTGCCTAGAAACAGCCCTACTTAGTGCACTTAGGTGTTTAGGGTAGTCCGACCGGCTGTCACTAGGTACCTCGTAGTCCGGCCGGCTGTCACTAGGTACTCGAAAAATCACTACAACTAGGGTTCGTCACACAACTCGGTAAGTAATAACAGTCAAACCCCAAAGTAAAGGGTCGAGTCATAGTAAAAACTATGACACACTCCCCGCCTTAATGTAAGATCATAGGTTATTTTTTACTTTTCACAGGACTTGAACCCGAGACCTTTTGACTAACACACATATGTGTTAACCAACTAGTCCGTATGATCCTGGATACTGAACTACACCATCAACAGCAAGGTGTATATTCATACGCATGTTCCAGACTAGTTGTGGATCACACATTCCAGACCAGTTGTGGACCATACAATTCTCAGGACCTCAGATATATAAACAGGGTTCCAATTCCAGGTTTATCAGAATCATTCAACACCAGTCTTCGGCCTTAATGTGTTTCATTTTGTATTTATTTCTTTCTTGATTACAATCTCCTCCTTTCAAGGTTCCACCCTTGTTCTAAAGGTTTCGCCCTTTGCACAAGGTCGCGACAATTGACGTCTAACTCCAAGACTAGACTAAGTTAGGAAAAATTAACTGAAAACTAACGCTAATCACTCTATGCGGAGTCAGCAAAAAGTTCACAAGTTTTATTACCCCCCTTGCATTACGCGAAGCCAAGTACTTCAGAACCATCGTTCACTGAGCGACAACTCAGCTGCCGGAGGCACCACCTGCGACAAGAAGTCACTTGGAGACCTTTTGCACGTCTGCAAAGTCTGTCACCCGACATAACAACAAGTTAGTTAATTTTTTTAAGTTAACTAGAATTTATATTGGAGGCCTCTAGTTAAAGTTGTCTGTCGGCCCCTAGGTTAATAAGAAATAAGTTTACTTTATTTCTCATCATCATTACTAACAGTTTGAGACCTTGCCTCAAACTCCTTCACTATCTCCATTGCGTTCTGTAGATTATCCAATGGTTCCCATGTCGACTCGCATGCCGGGTAACCCTTCCACTTAACAAGATATTCTCGTTTACGTTTCTGCGTCCCTCGACGTTTAACATCTTTTGCATCCAAAATCGATTCAACTTCGAACTCCTTCGTACTACCGACCAGCTCAGGAAGCGGGCGTAAGCTTTCATATCTCTGCGGATGTTTCTCATCCTTGTGGAATGGCTCAAGTAAAATGACATGAAACACATTGTGTATTGTTCCCAACTCCGGAGGAAAATCTAACTCATAAGCCACTTCCCTACTTGCTTCACCACCTTGTATGGACCTATGTAGTGCGACAGAAACTTCCTCGAAAGAGTTGTTAACCTTCAGGTTTTTGGTACTCAACAATACCATATCCCCAACCTGATACTCACATCCCGCTGATGCTTATCGTACTGCTGACGATACCTTTCCTGTGCTGCAGCCATCGCTTGACGAGCAACTTCCCATGTCGATACAATTGTCTCGTGAACTCTGCTACAGATGGAACTCGATTGCTATCGTCTTTTGGTATCACCATACTCTGAGGAATACCACCCTTATTCCCAGTTAACACCTCCATCGGGCTACATCTGATTGCAGTGTGTGTCGAGTTATTATAACATATCTCAGCCATATCCAAGTGTTCAGCCCAATCAAGTTGATCACCTTGAACATAGCATTTAAGACAGTCCTCAACTTGTCGGTTCACTCTCTCCGTTTGACCATCTATTTACGGATGGTAAGCCGTACTGAACTTCAACATCGTACCAAATTGCTTAAACAACGTCCCCCAAAACTTCCCTGTAAACCGAGGATCTCGATCTGAGATCATGGTTTCCAATAGTCCGCGCACTCTTATGACTTCGTGGAAGAACAACTTCGCTGCTTGAATTGCATTCACTGTTTTTACAGTTGGAATGAAATGAGCAACCTTTAAAAACCGATCGACTACCACCATGAGCGCATTAAAACCACAAGATTTTGGCAATCCCATGATAAAGTCCAAAGTAACACTTTGAAACGGTCGCTCTGAATCAGTATACACTGCAACTTCCCAGCTCGTTTTGCGATCGACTCTTCACTTGTTGGCATGTAGGGCATGTCTTGACATACTTGGCAACATGTCTATCATACCCGGCCAATAGAATCCCTATTTCAACAAAGCCAACATCTTATGCCTTCCATCATGTCCTGCTAGAGGAACGTCGTGATGCTCTTTTAACAACCTCTCCCTCCATGTCCCTTCTGGAACATAGAGTCTCTTTTCTTTATAATAAAGAACTCCATCTCGTACCGCAAAATGCGCCTGTTTGAGAGCATCCATTCGTCTTTCTATTCCTGCTGGAATATTACCATCTCTTCGTAACTGATGAACTTGTTTCCTCTTTGACACCAGGCTCAAAGCCTCCTTAGCAAACTTGTCCTGAGGATACACCGTCACAAATTCATCTACCAAAGTTGATACGGGTGCAGACATAACACGAAGATGACCCTTTCTACTAAGTGCATCGGCCACCACATTGTCCTTTCCCGCCTTATGTCTGATTTCAGGCTGGAATCGTGCCAACTTTTGCTGCCATCTAGCATACTTCGGCGATAGCTTCAACTGTGTTTCAAAATATCTTAGAGTTACACTATCTGTCCAAACCACAGTGCCATGACTTGGAAGATAATGACGCCAATACTCCAAGGAAGCAACAATAGCATACATCTCCTTTTCGTGAGTAGGCCATCAAGTTTGCGCAGCATCTAACTTCTTCGAGAAAAAGGACATTGGATGTCCTTTCTTTGCAATACACCACCAATTACAAAGTCAGAAGCGTCACATTCTACTTCAAAGGGATCTTCAAAGATAGGCAACTGCAAAACTGGCTCAGTAAGATCTGTCAATGGGGCCGCTATTTCCGAGTAACCCTTTATGAATCTTCGGTAATACCCTGTCAGACCAAGAAAAGATCTAACTTCATGCACATCTTTTAAAGTCATCCACTCGGTAATAGCTTGAATTTTCTTTGGATCCATGGCAACCTCCCCACCTGAGATCAAGTGTCCCAAGAAATCTATCTTGGTTTGACCAAATGCACTTGCTTTCTTTAGCATACAATTGGTTCTCTCTCAACCTCTGAAACACTTTTTCTAAGTGTTCCACATGTTCCTCAATTATCGAACTGAAAATCAGAATGTCATCAATATACACCACTACGAACTCGTCTAAATAGTCTCTAAATACATCATCCATCATTGTGCAAAAAGTTGTTGGAGCATTGCACAACCCGAATGGTAAGACTAGAAACTCAAATGATCCATAACGCGTTCGAAAAGCGGTATTGTCAATGTCATTCTCTGCTACCCGAACCTGATGGTACCCCGATCTCAAGTCTATTCTTAAAAAATACTTTGCTTTCGATAGTCTATCAAATAAGTCGTCCACTCGTGAAAGAGGATACTTATTTTTGATAGTTATTGCGTTCAGCGCTCGATAGTCCACACACATTCGCATTGTACCATCCTTTTTCATTACGAACAAGATAGGTGCACCATACGGCGATCAACTAGGTCGAATGTGTCCTCGACCTATCAATTCTGTCAGATGTCTCTTCAATTCTACTGACTCTTGAGGATTCAACCGATATGAGGCTCTTGCCGGTGGAGACGAACCTGGCAAAATCTCTATCCTGTGGTCCACAACTCGACGTGGAGGTAACTCGGGCGGCAAGTCTTCTGGTAACACATCCTTAAACATGTTCAAGACTTCCAAAATAGGTTCAGGAACAGATTCTTGACCATCTCCTATTTTGACTTCACTAGTATTTAATACCATTGCAAGAAACACACGTTCCTGATGTTTAACTGCCTTACGCAACTAAGTTAAGGTAAGGAACATAGGATTCTAATCCTTATCAGTTAGTGTTTCCATCCTGAGCATTGTTTTTCTAATGTCCTCTTTATCAGCTGCAAGCGTGATTCGATTATCTCCGGAACCCCTCATTTCAATTACATGTTTATGGAACCATTCCATACCCAAAACAAAATCAAACCCCGTCATATTCAAGACAACTAAGTCTAGCTTAGCCTTCCAATTTTTGATTTGGACAGGAACTGCCCTTGCTATATTATTAATATTTTGAGAACCTTTGCCAAAATTGATCTTTATTTCAAACATCTTTATTACATCCAAATTCAACCGACGAGCTAGACTAGTCGATATGAAGTTGTATGTTGCTCCAGTATCGATCATCATTCGGACTCGGTCCCCTCGTATCCTTCTTATCAAATATAGCAAAGGGTCAGTTTTGTCTTGAATAGCAAATAAGGCAGGTTGTGTCTGGCACAACATTACCTCTTCTGACTCATCTTCCGGATCTTCAAGCGTTTTTGGTTCAGCAACTTCCTCTTCTACCATCGCCTTGAAATGTCCTGATTTTTGTGAAGGTGCCTGACACTCTTTAGCAAAATGACCAGGCTTGTTACAGTTATAACATTTCACAACCCCGCCTACGGAACGCGGGGGAGCAGACTTTGGAGCCGATCCTTTGGCCTGCTGAGGAGGTGGTAACGCTAATGGTTTTTGAAATCCGATGGGTCTTGATGTGTCCGAAAACTTGGAACTGCCAACAAAGGGACTTGCACTACGAATTGATGGCGATTGATCTGGTTGCCTATCAAACCTTCTGAACCCAGACTTTGGAGGAAACTTCCTTGATTTAGGTTTTGCTTCCTCCCCTTTGTACAAGTCTTCTAACGACATGCCATAAGCAACCTTTTGAGCTGCCTCTTGACATTCCCGATAGCTTGTTGGCTTGTACCTTAAGATTTCTCTTCACATCTTCTCATTCAAGCTAGCCATGAAGCAACTTCGAGCTTCATCATCGCTCATATTTGGCACCAATCGCCGTACACTTTCGAATCGATAAACGTGGTCCATTAAACTTCCCCGAACTCCCTGTTGACAAAATGCCAGGTCAGCACGCAATCGCAAACCGAGATCATCCGGCATATATTATTTTTTGATCTCCTTTTTCATGTGTTTTCAGCTGTTTCGATATCCACATTCACCTTCAACAATTCGCCACCAAGTCTTAGCTTCTTCTTTAAGAAATTGGTTGCACATGCAACCTTTTCTGTCTTTCTCACGGAAGCAGCCTCAAAATAGCTTTCCATATCGTACAACCAGTCATCCAAAACCTTGTAATCCTTTGAACCCATGAAATTCGAAGGCTTTACTGGTTTGAATTTACTGGGACCTCCATCACCTACTTCCGTCGAAGAATCTGATTCAGAGGAACCTGACTCTGAGTCATGCTTCTTTTCTTTTTCCGTGTGTCGTGTTGTGGAACATTTGGCACTGCAGTATTCGTCGAAATCCGAACGGCAACATTATCGATTCGGTTGTTCAACCCCAAAACATCCCCTCGAAGTTCGTTTAGGGCATCCATCATTATTTCTCGCCAACCAGGTCGTTGTCTAACTCTAGGGGGTCGACTTGGATCAGCCTCATCCATCTCCTCATGAGCCTCTACGACAGCCCTCTCTGCCTCAGGCTCTGGTTGCTTACTTTTGCTCATCGTATTGAACCCTAGTTTCAACACTCGGAGAATATGCTTGGAATATTCCCAATGTGAAATTGAAAACACCCTACACAGGTTGTACACCCACACACATCAGCTTAAACCAGCATAAGACTTTCGGACATACCTAGAATCTCACGCCGACTCACTGAGCAAGTGTTCTCCGAAGTTTGACAACTCACAGGATCAAACTCTCTGCGCAGAATACAGACATGTCAACCGAAAGCAATAGAGTATATCAAGAATTTAAAGTCATCTAAACACTGAAACACCCTACGACTTTAGGCAGCCCTACTGACCGCAGAGAACTTGCTCCGATACCAATTGTCAGAGTTTTTACCTGGTGCCACAAAGGCGGCTTGCCAGGTGCCAACCCTAGAATCCCTTCTCTGGAAATCCCATGGAATCTGGTAAAATAACCCGTATTAGGAACCCAAGCCTTAGGAACTCAAACCCCTCATTAACTAAGTCCACGAATGAGACTCACCTTGTGAATCAGGATACACGGACTAGTCGAGCCTTAGGTGTCGTTCCTAGGTTGGCGTGGTTGAGGCGGCCGGAGCAAGGCCTCAACCACTAGTTTTGTGGAACGTGAACTCAGGCAATGCCTTTGAGCTTGCAAACAGGTTTTCGGACCAAGGAATCTGACTAACTCCTTGGAAGTGACGTGCCCCTATCTCAAAGGCAAGATCATGCCAGTGATAAGGATAGTCTAACCCTAGGGTGGGTTGTACCCCTGTCGTGTGGAAGTTTGGGCGGCACAACGGAGGGTTGCACCTTGACGACACAAGCTTAGCTTGCACTAGTAGGAGGTTAACGAGCTCTCTTTTGAACCCAGGAAGCCTCACTACATATACTCTACCTTATTTATGTGACGGACCCCCCCCCTTTTTACCTAAGTGAGTAAGTGGGCTGGCACGGAAATGCCAACCCTTAGAGAAAACGATTGTCCTAACCTAACCCTAAACCTAACCCCTAGGGAGGGGGTATTAGGTGTGGGGTTAGAGCAACCCTAGGGGTGTCCCTAACCCTTTTTGACAAGCTATATTTAACGGAAAACCTATCTTTGTAACGTCAAACTGGGGGAGAGTCATCAACCGAGTGAATGTGGTTGGGGCATTTGTTAAGCCAAATGGCATAACAGTGAACTCAAAATGCCCGAATAAGCGGCGGGATTAATCCCGCCTACAACTCTGACGACGGGGAATAAACAGCGGGATTAATCCCGCACACAACTAGAGACCCTCACAAAACCACCCGACCTCCCCCAAGTTGTCTCTAGTCTCCACACACTGCTCTCCAAAAGGCATTCCAAGAGGCAGAGGTTGAGGCTTGTCTCCAGCCTCCTCCTCCACGTCAAGCTAGGTGTAGCACTCATGGCCAACCTGCGGATTACACTTACATATATACTAATGACCCTCTAGAGCAAGTCAACATAGGAACAAAGAAGTAACATCCAACTGCAAATGTTTAACTGTCAGAACTCTCTCTTTCACACACACACACACACACGCACGCACTTGTAAACACCTAAGTGCACTAAGTGGGGCTGTTTCTCACTACAACCAGGGTTCATCACACAACTCAGTAGGTAACAACAAAGTAAAGGGTCGAGTCATAGTAAAAACTATAATGTATAGTGTATTTGAAGCTAATAAATTTGGTTATTTCAAACACAATAAAACATACATTGTGATGTTCTTTTAGGGTTCAAAATGGCTGATGTTGTATGGAAAATAATGAAAAAGAATTTTGTAAACAATAAAAGAAAAGCTGTTAAAAATAATAACACTAGCAACAAATAGGTAAAGAAGGAGATTGTTAATGATGATCCACTCAAATCTGACATAAAAGCAAAATGGGTATGACCTTCATATAACTAATAATGGTGTATATTTCATTATAATGTTGCATTTAAAAAATAAAATCATGGTTATTCATTATTTATTTATATTTAAGATTAAATATATATTTTTAACAATGATTGTTTAAGGCAATAAACCAAAAGAGTAGTTAGACTACTAAACAATGAATTTCAATCCTAAAAAAGGAGGCTAATCAAATATAGGTTGTCCTAGTTGTATAATCACACTATAATATCTTTAATAACTTTTAAAATATTCTTGAGTATTTGCATGAATTTAAAAAAAAAAAAAGATAGTGACTAAGGTACGTCATGTATATTAATTATCAATTTTTATAAAAATCTACTAAGGCCTTCAACATATCTAATATCTTGAAGTGTTGATGATGTGGAAGTAACAAAAGAAAAGATGTTCACTAAGGAAAAAGAGAGAGACTAATTTATAACATGCAATATTTACTTAAAATGTTCTATTTGAAAAGATTAGATTAAATATGTTGCCTTATTAAACATTATATAATCCATAGTTATACATGACATCAAATTATAGTTTTAGAAAGGAGTACCTTCGATCACTATAGTTAAAAGAATGTAAATTATTTTGTATGCAATGGGGTAGTGTAAGGTAAATACTAGGATATCCAATAATATGAAAGAGCATATAATAAATACATCAAAAGATAATTAACCTTCGTATTCAAGTCAAATATATATATATATATATAATAACATACAATAACTACGCAAAAAGATAATAAATTTGAGATAACCTTTGTACTAAGTCAAGATTTAAATATAAAGAAAAAGTATATACTTCATTACATTTAAATTATTCTTTAAACCAAATATCGGTTTTCTTAATTATAAAATTAGCCACACCATAAAACTTCTAAAATTTATTCAGTATAGACCATATATACTAAGTATCGACCTTACATTATATATTTAATTAATTAATTTAATGTAATCAATCTCATTTTCCCTGTTCTCAGAAATCCTGGAATGCTCAAGAAATTCGAGTCGGGGATTCGATGCATTACTTCAATGTGAGAATATATCTGCAACTGTAGATAAGGCGCTTGGATTGATGGGACACAATACAACCACTAAGTAGATTTCATATATGTGTACAAATCGTATGTTCACATTCCCTGCAATAAAAAGCCAGGTATGCAGTGCAGTTGTGTGTGAATGCACACTATCATTTTTGTGTTGTATATATATATATACATACATACATACATACAGTGTGACACAGATACATTTATGATATACAGGCTCATTATTTTTGCAGATTTACCCAAAATACAGTGAACTACTGGTGGAGGCACTCACGTCAGCTGTTTCATGTACAACATTTCACGGAGACCTATTATTTCGATGCTTCTGTAAAGACAGTTTTCCACAATCAGGGAGATGCGAAAATCATATAAAGAATGTGGGCTTTGGAGAAGTCCTGTGTAGATGTGGGCAGCATGTTGATACTCATAAGAGGACCTTATTTGGGAGCTGCATTTCAGTTAAATGTATACAGCAGGTCGTTGAATGCTCCAAGATGTTGATAAAGAATGACCAAGGTGCGTTACTTCTAAAAATTTCGCTTATTTTTACTGTTTAAGCATCTTTATACTCCTTGGCATGATACTTACACATAAACACACATACTTGCAACCGCACTCTTTCACACACACACACACACACACACACATATATATACGTGTGTGTATGCATGTCTATGCTGATTCACTTATTTTCACGAC
>PUQB01000932.1:0-71713 GCA_003024785.1 Selaginella tamariscina
CGTCTGAACCTTCCTCATTTGTTCCGGTGTTGTGATCCACACTTTGTCAGCGCCTTTGTTTCTCTCGTAGTATGCACACAAAACAGCATTATGTGGAACGGTGTAAGAATTGTCGTCCTTCATCTTCTCCATGAGCTCAGCTACACGTTCCTGATTGAGTGGCCTGTAATTGAAGTTTGGGTTGACGCTGCAATACTTAACCCTACACTCGTAAATCCTATCATCCAACATCATTTCCTTGTGGCTTATTGCAGCATGGGACGCCACAGGTGCAGCTGACAAAACGACTAATGATTTTCTTCTACGATCCGAATCAACATGTGTGATCCCCGATTGATGCTGTTCTAATGTTCTCGGCACACTCTTCCAGCTCCCGAAATTTGCTAAGCAAATTGAACGTGATCTGTAAAGAACCTGAGACCAAGCCACCCTCTCAATCTCCTTTATGATGTCGCTGTGTTCTTCTTCAATGTGAAGAGGGACGATTGCTCCACTTGTGGATTTTCTGTATTGTGAAGCAATATCTCCTGAGAATACACCTACTCGATGAGTCTGAAGATCTTCGAAGTAGACATCCATGGATCCCCTCCATAGATGGGCTTTCGTTGAGTTGAAGAAGAACTCCACGGTCAACATCATTAGTGAACACGTGAACGTCATTATCCACAAGTCGACAAAACCACCCGAAATTAATGTTGTAACTGGCGACCTCTGGATCCGAGAACGTGACATTGGATGGAACAAGGCATATGTGTCGAGCATCGTTCAATCTGGGTTCACAGCATGCTTTCGGATGCTTGACTAGCACACCCACTTTCCATTGTTTTGCTTGTCCATGCGATGTGACAGAGGTTAGTTTGACAGCAACCATGGTTGTTCCAATGCGCTTCCCGTTTAGTTTGAAATATGGCCAAGTTGATTCCAGAATCCCCCTGCCCATCTCTTCTCCTGCTCTCGTCTTTAATGTCACCTCAATTCCACATCTGAATACAAAAATGATTAGTTCAAGCACATATCCGAGTATAACAGATTTTATTTTAATTCTTACCCAGAATTTGACGACGACTCCATACTAATGACTCGATCTCCTTGTTTAATTAAATCGTCCTTCTGCAAAATAATACACTATGAATACAAATCATATAAAAACGCACACACACTTGTATAAACCCGAATATACAAAAATAATACACAGAGAGAAGTGGACGGAATTAACTGTCCAAAGCTCACCTTTGTGCTAGTGCAAAAGAAAGATAACATTTCGTTTTAAACCACCACAAATGTGAGCTCTGGACAGTTTTACATAGTTTCCTAGCTTTTACTCGAAATATTATGATAAGATGATAAAAGTAAATAAAATGAGATATGCAACTTATATATACTAATACACATATATATTCACATGGAAGGTGCGGCGGGATTAATCTCGCCACCCCTTCAATGCCTCCTGAAAGAGTGGGCGGGATTAATCTCGCCACCTTTCTGGAGGCCTTGAACGGGAGTGCGGAATTAATCTTGCCACCCTTCTCGGTCTCAGAGAGAACTGGCAGGATTTATTTGGCACACCCCTTCAGTGACTCCAGAAAGGGGCGGGATTAATCTCGCCCACCATGTAAGGGATGGTTAAATGAATTTCGCCACCCTTCCCAGTTCTCTCCATTGGTATGTTGTAAACCTTCTACGTCTCAGACAGAAACGTTTGGGATTGGTCCGACTCACCAATGAAGAAAAAGGAAGGGTGGCGGGATTCATTCCTCCAACAGGCATTGAAGGCTCGGCGGGATTAATCCCGCCGCCCAGGGCCTTCACTCGGTCCCTATGCGGCGGGATTAATCCCGCCGGACGCCAATTCCCTGCGCAAAATCGGGCGGGATTAATCCCGCCGCCTAGGCCCTTCAGGCAGGCCTTTGGCGGCGGATTAATCCCCCCGATTCCGCACAGGCAGCGGGATTAATCCCGCCGCCCAGGCCCTTCACTCGGGCCCTAGCGGCGGGATTAATCCCGCTGGACGCCAATGCCCTGCGGAATCGGCGGGATTAATCCCGCCGCCTAGGCCCTTCAGGCAGGCCTTTGGCGGCGGGATTAATCCCGCCCGATTCCGCGCAGGGCAGCGGGATTAATCCCGCTGCCCAGGCCCTTTACTCGGCCTTAGGCGGCGGGATTAATCCGCCGGACGCCAATGCCCTGCGCGGAATCGAGCGGGATTAATCCCGCCGCCTAGGCCCTTCAGGCAGGCCTTTGGCGGCGGGATAAATCCCGCCCGATTCCGCGCAGGGCATGCGTACCGGCGATTAATCCCGCGCTCATGAGCTAACGGAATAGCCTGCTTGAAGGGCGGCGGATTAATCTCGCCGCGAGGGTCTAACCATATAGTGGCGGGATTAATCCCGCTCGAGGGCTAACCATATAGCGGCGGGATTAATCCCGCCGCTACGCACATATATATTTATATATATGTATATGTGTGTAGGAGAGTGCGTGTGTGTGCCAAGATAGACAAATCAGATAAAATTATACTGATACACTATACACAAATTATACGATACACAAATTATATGTATATCGTGTGTATGCGTGTGTGAAACAAATAAAATCATACAGATAAACAAACAAATCAATAAAATTATATATATATGTGTGTGTTGTGTATATATATATAGGAGTGTGCGTGTGTGTGCGAGAAATAGATAAATAAATAAAATTATACAGATACTGGTACACATAATATATGTATGTATATATGTACATAGGTATATATATATATGTGTGTATATGTATATCGTGTGTATGTGTGTGAAACAAATAAAATCATACAGATAAACAAACACACCACACACATATATATATACAGGAGTGTGCGTGTGTGTGCGAGAGATACAATTAACAAATCAATAAAATTATACAGATACACACACACACACATATATATGTGTATATATATATATATATATATATATATGTATGTATAGGAGTGTGCGTGTGTGGCGAGAAATATATAAATAAATAGAATTATACAGATATATTGGTACACATAATATATGTATGTATATTATATGTATATGGTATATATATATTGTGTGTGTGTGTGTTGTGTGTGTGTATCGTGAGTATGCGTGTGTGAGCGAAACAAATAAAATCATACAGATAAACAGGAGTGTGTGTGCGTGTGCAAGAGATAAAATTATAAATTAATAAAATTATACAGATACACAAACACAAACACACACAGATATATATATATATATATCTGTGTGTGTATATGTATACAAGTGTGCGTGTGTGTGCGAGAGATAGAGATCTATAGAGAAGAGAGAGAGAGAAGGATATATATATATATATATATATATATATATATATACAATATATATACATCTGTGTGGATATATATATGTGTGTGTGTGTGTATATGTATACGAGTATGCGTGTGTGCGAGAGATAGAGATCTAAATTATATTATTAAGATACACACACATAAATAATATATAAATAAATAAATAAACTCAGAGGAGTGTGCATGTGAGAGAGAGAGAGAGAGATTTCACTGCCGCGCCGCCTTACAAACCCTAGGAATATACTTAAACCCTAAAAGAATAGAATATATATTAACCCTAATCGAATATTCCTTCTAAGAATATATTTAAACCCTAAAAAGATTAAACTATGATTCGCCCTAAATGAATATTCTTTCATTATATTATCAGCGTGTGTGTGTGCATGGGTGTATCACATACACCCCAAGAAAAAATCATGCAGGGTTTAACACATGTGTGTCCATGAGAGTGTTAAAGTTTCACATGCAACGATACATATATACACACATAGTATTATACACATAACATACATACATATTAGTACATATTAATATTAGAGAGACAAAGTACATGATCATGCATGGTGTGTATGTATGAGAGAAGAGTGACAATACATATTATGGATCATGCATGGTGTGTATGTTTGAGAGAAGAGAGACAGTACATATTTACATGGATCATGCATGGTGTGTATGTATGAGAGAAGAGAAAGAGTGTTAACAAATTAAATTCATACACACATTGGCATATATTAGTACACACATATACATACACACGTGTATACACACAACATACATACATATTACATGTGTAAATTCAATGTGTTACATAGGGTTTAGGGTTTAGGGTTTAGGGTTAGGATGGATCATGCATGGTGTTTATGTATGAGAGGAGTGAGTGTTATACACAGATATACATTATACATATTACATAATATTGTAACATCAGTACATATTATGGATCATGCATGGTGTGTATGTATGAGAGAAGAGACAGGCTACATATTATGGATCATGATTCATGCATGGTGTGTATGTATGAGAGAAGGGATTATGCATGGTGACACTGTGTATGTATGAGAGAAGAAATAGAGTGTTAACAAATGAAAATCGTACACATTGCATATATTATATTAGTACACATATATACATACACACGTGTATACACACAGACATACATATATATTACATGTGTAAATTCAATGTGTTACATACACACACACTAAGTACATATAGATCATACATGCGTTGAACATGATGTTTTTTAATAAAGAAGCAAATATAATTTCTCAAGTTTGGTTAGGGCAATGTGCATGTGTGTGCATATGTGTCTCTGTAAGTGCTTCTAATGCGTGTGCACATGTATATATAAATTTATGATTGTGTTTATATATAATATGTGCAAAACAAACATCGAATAATTAAGAAAATAATATTAATATACACACTATGAACATATTTTAAATTATACATAATAATATATGATTTTATCTAATATATAGCCATATATAGTTTTAATAATATATATTAATTTAATATTGATAATAAGGTTTAACACTAGAATATTCTTGAAATAATAACAAATTAATTGAGAAAATCCCATTAATATATACAAATGTAGAATAATTACTGAGATAATTAAGAATAAGACTAATTTAATTATGATAATCATGTTTAATATTGGAATATTCTTTGAATATTAAAAAATAACAAAGAATATCCCATTAATAGTAGGAAATGTAAATTAATTACTCGAGTAATTAAGAAAATAATAATAATAAACAGACTATGAATATATTTTAAATGATACATAATAATATATCAATTTATTTATTGTATTAGTGTATATATATATATAATATAAACTTAATAATATATACTTGAATATTAAGAATGTAGAATAATTACAAAAATTTCGTAATATTAAACAGCTTGAAGCACTTGAATGACATTAAATGCAATTTTAAAACACTCATTGGAATTGGAGAGTATATATGTCAGACTGTCAGTTATTTGTTTCAACTCATCTTAAATTTTCTTTTTTGTTATTTTAAAAATTTGAATTTCTGACATAAGTATTGTCGTCTGACATGTAAATTTGAAAATGCATTTAATTTCCCACTAAATTCAGATCTGGTTCTTTCTCCGGCAAGGGTTTCTTTATTTCTTTATTTTTCACTCTTCAGATTTTTTTTTTCTTAGTGATCAGCTCAGGAGCGACATTAAATTGGGTGCGCTATTGTTTATAGGAAAGCACGGCGCCTTCAGTGCTGTTTATATAAGTATTATAAACAAATTTAAAAATATTTATAAAGATTACTATCTTACATTCTCTCTTAAATTTTAGAATTTAGGGATTTAGGAATGCATTAGGATTACAATATATTCTGTTAGGGATTTATCCCGTTTAAATATACTTTTAACTTAATATTCTCGGTTAGTCGGGACGGCGGGATTAATCCGGCCATTTTTTTTCGCCTCTTCGAAGAGGTGGCGGGATTAATCCCGCCACCATCTCTTTAATAGCTATGACAAAATTAGTCCGGGCAATGCTTCTCCGCTCTTAAAAGAGCGGCGGGATTAATCCCGCCGATAACTCTCTCAACTGATAAAGAGATACTTGAATTTATTGAAAAGAGTTATCTACGGATTAATCTCGCCATCCATTTTAGGAGGCAAAGAAGGTGTGGTGGGATTAATCTCGCCATCACATTCCTGTTTTAAATATTTGTGGGCAGGATTCATCCCGAATTAATCCGCCACTTATTCCCCGTCGTCAGAGTTGTGGGCGGGATTAATCCCGCCGCCTATTCTCCTTCGTCAGTTTGTCGGCGAGATTAATCCCGCCCCTCTTCCTTGTCGGAGGATTTGCGGCGGGATTAATCCCGCTGCGATTCCCTCCCGCGAGGAAGAAGCGGCGGGATTAATCCCGCCGGTACTTCCTCATCGGAGGGAGTCTGCGGCGGGATTAATCCCGTCGCCTCTCTCAGACGAGGAAGTACCGTCGGCGGGATTAATCCCGCCGACGATTCCTCCTGCGAGGAAGAATTGGCGGGATTAATCCCACCCATAATTGTATTAATAAAGCATGAGATATTATCTTTATACATAATTATGTATTATTGCACATGCATATTATTAAGCAACCGCAGTTATGATTTCTTAGAAATATTGCATAAACAGATATCATAAATAACACAATTATTTATGTGCAGGACAATATGTATAATACTGGAGATAAAATATGTCTTCTTCGGAACAACGAGATAGTTGGCACTGGAATTGTGGAAGTTCGAGATAATAATGCATCATGTCACAATATTGCCCAAGGATCTTGTGTGTACGTATGGGTGAACACCATTTTCAAGCATATTGAGGTTCCGGGAATGGAATTTGAGGAGGGTTCTCCTATATTGTGGAATTTGGATGAAGTCAAGGCTGACATAGAATATACAGAGTCACAAATAAACAGTAGACGAGTTTTTCAGATGATGGCTTGCCTGCTGTGATGGATGAGGTGATTCTCTTTCTTCATGAGATTGAGGTTGGGAGAGGCATCATCACAGCTATAAATCCAATGGAAGCAGTGTCAGAAGAGAAACTAGGGTTCGACTTCGTGGGTGTAGTTGTGACAGAGGTTTCACCTAATGGCACTTTGCATCCTGGATCCCTCGTGAGGTGGCGAACATCTGAATTAAGACGGGAAGATGGTTCAACATATTCTGGGTTGAATTTCAATAATAACAACCCGGAAGAACAACTCATATTTGAAGAGGTTCCTTGCATTGGTCCTATTGTAAGAAAAAGGCGATTCATGGGTTGCAGATCTTCCCTTGCAAGTTTCAGCAAGAGGGTCAAGATGGATCCTACATCTTCCAAAAGTGTTATGAGCATTTCCACGATTGATTGCTGCAAGAAGAAGTGTTGTCAGATGGCAGACCGGAATGAAATTACCCAATGTAGACATGTCTTTCGTACGCTCACCCAAAAGCAAAGGCATGAGTTTGTATATGCAGCACTAACTGGGTGTATTGATGGAATGACCTCAGACACAGGTTATCAGAGTACATCCATGGTATTTAATAAGGTGGCCATCTGCTTCAAAGCTTGGTACAGTATATACGGGATCCCAAAGACCACGTTCTACCGTCGAAGGGATGAGTGGCTAGATGGAGCGCGAACCCCAGTACATGGGAACACTCACTTGGTCAAAACCCGCTCTCACATTATGGCAGCCATAGAGATACTCAAGGCTTTTGTGAAAGCAAATGCAGACAGGATGCCTCACAAATGCCGAACCACAAATGCAGGGATTAGGGAAAATCTCAAGGTTTTGCCTTCAATCTACACTCAATTAAAGCTGTGTGAACATGTGAACAAGTGCCTCAATTTGATGGGTCTGCAAGCAATCTACACTGGTACTTTCAACAACATATGGAATACTCATTTTAAGGATGTGGAGATTACAAAATACTCTAGCTTTTCCAAGTGTGACATTTGTACATCATTGAAGGCTGCAGAGGCTTGTGCAAAAACCTTGGTGGAGATCACTGCCATTCAAAAGAAGATGGAGGCCCACATGATTGCACAACAAACTTGCTGGTCTCAGTACTATGCACACCGCATGCTTTCTGTGTCACGCCCATCAGAGTACCTGTGTTTGATCCATGACAAGATGGATCATTCAAAGACCAACATTCCAAAGCTCGTTGCAACACCAAAGTGCCTTGGAAATGTCATGAAACTTCCGATTTCATTGACAGGTGTGCTAACACATGGACACGGTTGTGAGTCATATGGACACTTTTCACTTCCACATTGGTCTAGTGACTCCAATTTACTATTGGGTCGTTGGCCATGTGTTTCAGAAACCTTGAAGCCCACTCACAGACACGTCCTATCAATGATCTCAAAGTGAAGAAACAACACCTTCAACCTTTACATAATGCTCTGTCTGCACTTGAGGCTACTTGGGAATATGAGAGGCATTGTCAACAGCCTGCACAAAAAACAGATGGCCCTGTTGAGAGTTCAAGTTCAGTGGAGGGATCTAGCTCAAATAGTGTACATGTGTCCTCAACATCAAATAAGCTTCCTCGTCATTTGCTTTAACAGATGGATAATTGTGCAGGCGAGAACAAAAATAGGTAAATCATTTTACTTAAGGGTTTCTCAAGCTCATACTTACTTTTATTATTTTTCTAGATATGTGCTAGCATACTTGTCAATGCTTGTTGCCAAAGGTGTGTTTGAGACAATCACGCTCAGTTTTCTTATGGTTGGTCACACTCATGAAGATATTGATGCATTCTTCAACAAGGTCTCCAACTCTACAAAAAGGACAAGTGCACTTACCTTACCGCTGTCATGGGAAAATTTGGACCGTCACCTTGGTAGCCCCTGGTATGCATGTAGTGGACTAGTCCCCTACTCGTATTATACTAGTCTTCTACTCGTATTATACGTCTACATTTCACTTTACTATTCACCTTCTTTGTCTTTTCTTACATGGTCAAACTAATCAACATTATTATGTTAATCCATATGATTAGTGCCTGCTTTGACCATGCACATTTTCTTTGTCTTCTTCCATGCACCTTCCTAGTCACCTTCCCAAGTCAAAGTCAAGTCATCCTCTTCCATAACCCATCATTTTATGGGTCAACCACCCTTCTTCCATAACCCCCATCATTTATGGGTCAAGCCCACCTTCTTCCATAACCCCCATCATTTATGGGTCAAGCCCACCTTCTTCCATAACCCCCTACCATTATTCTTATGTAACCCCCATCTTACACCCTCTCTTACATCCCTACCCTACCCTACATGCATTCTTTATGTTATTTTGGGTATATAAGGAACCAAGGCTCAAGGGTTTCAGAGAGAGAGAGAGGACACATATAGATATAGAGATATAGAGAAGAGTCTCTAGTTTCTTCTTTTCTTTTCTTACTTTGTAAATAGGTGTGATGACATTATTTTGTGTGTGCTCCTATGATGAAATATAAAAATTAGTTAGTGTATCTTTCGTGTCATGAGTTTCATCTCATGTTTTCCCTTTCCTTTCTATTCTTTTATTCATGTGTGAATCATTAGCAAGGACTACTACGATGCGCTATCACTAAAGCCATCAAGTCCCGAACATACGAGTCCCCGAATGATTTTCCTTCGACATGTTTTTGGTGCGGTGAGCGTGGAATGCTAATGTGCATTATTTATGAATGAGCCTGAGCGTCCTTTCTGGAGAAGGTTCTTTCAACTTTCAAGGTCTCTTCAAAATCAAATATTGAAGTGTTGTTTTGAGCATCCACATGGGTTTGCTTTAAATAACAATTGGTGGTCATTCAAGCGTGGGGATTTGAAGAATTCAAGTTTGGAATACAACTTGCAATTGCGAATGTGCTTTTGAGGAGGCGAGAGGTGAATCGAGCATGGATCAAGATTTGGCACCCATGTGATAGTGGTGATATCGATGAGGCACACCGTTTGTGTATGGATCTTCCATACATTGATCCTCACATCGCAGTCGTGACAATATCTCGATGGATTCATCCAAGTCTTTGGGAATCTTGTGGAGTGTGGAGTTTGGTGAAGCAAGAGTATTGCGCGCGTTGTGAGAGGTTCGGTTGTGCTTGTTAATGTGGCAAGTCAACTTTGATGGAGCATACAAGCCAAAGAAGCAAGTTGCGAGTGTAGGGGTCGTGCTAACTGATCCAGTAGGGAAGCGAATCAAAATTTCTGAGCCAACTTCTAGTGCTAATTCTTGCAATCAAGCGGAGTATTCTGCATTGATTCGAGGATTGAAGGAGGCAAGGAAACAAGGAGCGAAAAACGTGGTTGCGATTGGTGACTCTAAGTTGGTGGTGAACCAAGTGCAAGGTCAGTGGAAAGTGAGAAAGCCTGAGTTGTTGGTGCTTTCTGAGCGTGTTCAAGATCTCAAAAGGGGATTCGACACTTTTGAGATAAAGCACGTTCCTCGAAGAGAGAATCTAGAGGCTGACGAGCTTGCACAGAGGGGGGCATTGCCTCGTCAAAGTGACGTCTCTTCATCTACTTGTAATCAGGTGAAACCTTTGCCATTTTTACACTTGTAAAGATGGTGTCTATTCCAGTATATCATGGTCTGCAAAATGAGGATGCAGATCGGTATTTACGTTCATTTAAGCGAGCATGCATTTCGAATGGAGATAGAAGTTCTACCACTTGGGCAGAACTTCTACCATCCTTTTTGGAGGATGGAGCATTGAAGTGGTTTGAACGTCAAACTAGTGATGTTAAGGCTAGTTGGGAGAGGTTGAGTGAGGCTTTTCTAGGAGAGTATGGAAAGCCAGAGACATTGGATGAGGTCATGAAGCAATTGGATCAATTGAGGCAAAGTGAAGAAGAGAGTGTCAAGGCATTCAGTGAGCGTGTGTTGGAACTCCAATGTAAGCTACGAAGTGGTTTGGGAGTGGAGGCCTCCGAAGGACAGGAGGATGCATCCAAGGAGTCCAAACCAGCTGTGGGGATAGATGCATTGGTGTTCAACAAGTTTCTTACTGGATTGAAGCCGGTATTACGCCAGAAGGTAAAGAACAAAGAGCCTAGTAACTTGCAGGAAGCTGTGAAGATTGCTATGAAAAAGGAGGCACTTCTCATGGATCCTGATGAAGCCTCAATCTCAACGGTAGCACCACAACCAAGGTTGGCACCAATTCTACAAACACCCCAAGTTGTGATTCCTGCAACCGTTCCAGTCAAATCATCTGAGTTGGAGAGTAGTATTGCCAAATTAACTTCAGATCTCAACGAACTCAAGTTGCATTTGCTTCAAGCAAAGCCAACAGGACCAAAACCTCCAAGGCCACCTAGGGATCGAGCTAATGTCACTTGTTACATTTGTAAACAACAAGGTCACTATGCCACTGAATGTCAACAACCACGACCACAGGTGACATGTTTTACATGTAAACAGGTGGGACACTATGCAAATGAGTGTCCTCAGAAACCTCAATCAACTCCTGCACCACAACAGAGGGACCAACCTAGTGTTCATTTGGTGGAGTTAACAACCGAGCAAGGTGACTTGGATCTCTTAGGTCTTAAGAGAGCCAGAGGGGAGCAACAAGTGGAGCAACCTGAACAAGTGGAGACACGTGCAAGCAAGAAGAAAAGGAAGGAAGGTACCAAGCCACGACGTAAGGTTGGTATACAGGATATGGGGATTGGCAAGGGGCAGAAGGAATATTCAATTGTCGAGGATCTAGGAGATACTCGTGCCAACATTACAGTTGCACAATTATTGTCAAAATGCCCAAGCTTGAGGAGAGAGCTTCGACAAGGGATTAGTACTCGTGCAAAGAAGGTACGTCCTAGTGGTGAGGATGAGGTGATGCGAAATGTACAAGTGATAACAAGAGAATCCAATACGAATGCCGTGGCACCAATTGTGGATGTGGTAGTAGATGGAATGCGTGTGCAACGTGTTTTAGTAGATGGTGGTGCAGAGATCAATGTCATGAGTAGCTGGTTGATGGAGAAACTTGGTCTCAAGTGCAACCAACCTTCAAATTGGAGGATTAGGGTGGCGATGATCGACGTGTCAAGCCAGTTGGAATGATTATTGACTTGCCGATCACAGTGCACGGGATAACTACCTCTATAGATGTGCATGTCATGCAACTACGACGGGATGCACATGGTTATCCTATGATCTTGGGTCGACCTTGGCTTTATAAGGTTGATGCTAAGAATTATTGGAAAAAGGGGGAGATGACTATTGGTCATAAGTCAAGACGAGTGACAATAGCCATCAAGGAGAACACAACAAAGGTTGTAGATGAGGAGTCATCTTCCAGTGAGGAATATGATTCTAGCAGTAATAGTGAGGTGACAACCTCAGATTCTGAGAGTGAGCAAGAGGAGAAGGAATTGTATGCCCTCAAGGCGATTCCTAAGGTTGCTACGCGTGTGGAGCCTCACGATAGACATGAGGTCTATGATCAACAACTCACCCAGGAGCAGGAGGCTCAAGGAGGGGTAGTAGGGGTTGTTGAAAAGGGGCAGGAAGCAAGTAGTGGCAACAAGTTTGAGGCAAAGGAAGTGGAGCGACGAGCTCTTTTGGAGAAGATGCTTAGTTCAAGTTTGACTCCTGAGGAGAAGGAGCAATACATGAGCATGCTATTGAAGTTCCCCAAGTTGTTTGCGACATCATATGAGGAGCTTCGTCAAGTAGATATTGTGCAACATGAGATCCCACTTAAACCAGGTATGAAGGGAGTTGCACAAAAGGCTTATAGGATGGGTCCTTTGAAACAGAGCATAGTTTATGAGGAGCTCATGAAGCTACAGCGTTCGGATTTCATTTTTAAGGTGGAAACGTCAGATTGGGTTTCTCCTGTGGTGGTAGCCCCAAAGAAAAATGGTAAGTGGCGAGTTTGTGTCAACTTCAAACGATTAAATGATGGCACACATCGAGATCATCACCCCATTCCTTTCATGGATGAGATACTAGATGAAGTGACAGGGCATGAGATGTACACATTTTGTGATGGTACTCTGGGTATTTCCAAGTCAGGATTCGAGAAGAGGACCAGTTGAAGACTACCTTCACCACACCATGGGGAACCTTTGCGTATAGGGTGATGCCGTTTGGACTCACAAATGCTCCAGCAACGTTTCAACGATTGATGAACAAGGTGTTTGAACCATATCTTGGTTCATTCATTAGGGTTTACCTCGATGACTTTTGCATCTATAGCGATAGGATGAGCCACTTGGAGAAGGTACAACTAGCATTCCAAAGGATGGATGATGCAAAAGGATGCTTGAACCCGGAAAAATGTCAGATTGGTAGTACTAAGGGCACCTTAGTAGGACATGTGATCTCAAAGGATGGCATTGAGCCAAGTCAAGACAAGGTGGACAAGCTACTCATGTTGCCAACTCCGACTTGTGTCAAGGAGGTACGAAAGTTTGTAGGGTTGGCAGGGTACTATCGTAGATTTGTGGAGGGATTTGCAGAGATGGCATATCCATTGAACCAGCTACTTCGTAAGGGAGTTGCATTTCAATGGACTTCTTCATGCCAAGCATCATTTGAGAGGCTTAAGATCGCACTAAGTTCACATCCGATTTTGGTGGCACCTAAATGGGAGAGTTATTTTATGTCAATCTCAGCGTTGGAGAAGTTTCAATCACTGTGATCCTGATGCAGAAGGGGAGAAGCGGATACTTGTTTCCTATTTATTATGCAGGAAGGCAATTACAAGGGCCAGAGCTCAACTACCCATTGTTGGAGAAGCAAGCAGCAGCAATCATATATGCAGTGGAGAAGTTCAAGCATTACTTGTGGGGGCGCCACTTTGTTTTCCTCATCAACAATGCAACACTTAAGTACATTGCCAATAAGCCTGGGCTCACAGGGAAGTTTTCTAGGTGGATCACGACCTTGGCTGAGTATGATTTTGAGTTTCAACATGAGAAGAGCACAAGAGCGGGTTTAGCAGAAATGTTGGACCAAGGTGACATTGAGAAGTTCCATTATCTCTTGGAAGTTTGTGCTCTTTCACCCGACATGGAGGATTATCAAGAAGTCTACAATTTCTTGATGGATGGGAAGTTTCCAGAAGGATGTACAACAACCCAGAAGAAGACGATCATGCGACAATCTCGACCTTATATGGTAATGGGTGAGTTACTTTATAGGATAGGGCGAGATGGTGTGCTTCGACGAGCGGTGGGTCGTCAGGAGAGAAAACAGATCATGGAGCAATGCCATGAAGGATTTTGCGGTGGACACTTCTCACACGACTACACTTCCAAGAAGATAGTCAATGCAGGATATTATTGGCCGACCCTCTTCAAGGATGTTAAGGAGTGGTGTCGGACTTGCCAGGTTTGTCAGACTTTTGGAAGAAGAGTTGTACAAGGGACCTTTGCATCCTATTTTACCAACAGGTCCATTGAGAAGTGGGGAATAGACTTTGTTGGTCCCTTGCCAGTGGCTTCTTCACAAAAGAGATACATTATTGTGGGTACTGACTATCTAACGAGGTGGGTGGAAGCAGTCTCTGTTCGAGCTTGTACCAAGGAGGTCGCAACAAATTTCATCATCCAGAACATTGTCACCAGGTTTGGGTGCCCATTAGAGATAGTAACAGATCAGGGTTCTCATTTCTGCAATGAAGTGGTGGAGCTTCTTCTTTCTCAATTGTCCATCACACGGCGACAATCAACAAGTTATTACCCTCAAGCTAATGGACTGGTGGAACGAACGAATGGAGTGTTGTGCAATATATTAGCTAAGCTTGCGGTGGATCATAAGAAGGATTGGGACAAGTGGTTACCAGCAGCACTTTGGGCTTTCAGGACAACACACAAAGTTGCTACCAGGTACACACCATTTCAATTAGTTTATGGTATAGAAGCAATACTCCCAATTGAGCTGGAGATACCAAGCTTGCGTCTAGCATTGAAGCATGGGCTTGGAGATGGTGAGGACTTGCAAGCAAGGTTGGTTCAGTTGGAGAGCATGGATGAATCACGAAGACAAGCCTTGCAACTTGTGGAAGCAATGCAGCAGAAGTGGAAGGCCAAATTCGATAAAGATTCGAGAACGACCACTCAAGGTGGGTGATTTAGTGATGCGATATGATAGTCGATTGGATAAGACCTTCTCAAAGAAGTTCTTACCAAGATGGGATGGACCTTTCATCATTGTGGAGGTTTATAAGAATGGGTCATATCTTTTAGCAAACTTGGATGGAGAACAGCATGGCACACGGGTTAATGGTTACAGGTTGAAGCGCTTTCATGTTCGCAGTAGCTATGAGTTTTCAAACAACCCGCATCGCGTGGCAATGCGTGTTGTTTGGGTGGGATTTATGTCACGGGAAAATTTGGACCGTCACCTTGGTAGCCCCTGGTATGCATGTAGTGGACTAGTCTTCTACTCGTATTATACTAGTCTTCTACTCGTATTATACGTCTACATTTCACTTTACTATTCACCTTCTTGTTTTCTTTTCTTGCATGGTCAAACTAGTCAACATTATTATGTTAATCCATATGATTAGTGCCTGCTTTGACCATGCACATTTTCTTTGTCTTCTTCCATGCACCTTCCTAGTCACCTTCCCAAGTCAAAGTCAAGTCACCCTCTTCCATAACCCCCATCATTTATGGGGTCCAAAGCCCACCTTCCATCCCCATCATTTATGGGTCAAGCCCACCTTCTTCCATAACCCCCATCATTTATGGGTCAAGCCCACCTTCTTCCATAACCCCTACCATTATTCTTATGTAACCCCCATCTTACACCCTCTCTTACATCCCTACCCTACCCTACATGCATCTTTATATTATTTTGGGTATATAAGGAACCAAGGCTCAAGGGTTTCAGAGAGAGAGGACACATATAGATAGAGATATAGAGAAGAGTCTCTAGTTTCTTCTTTTCTTTTCTTACTTTGTAAATAGGTGTGATGACATTATTTTGTGTGTGCTCTATGATGAAATATAAATTAGTTAGTGTATCTTTCGTGTCATGAGTTTCATCTCATGTTTTCCCTTTCTTTTCTATTCTTTTATTCATGTGTGAATCATTAGCAAGGACTACTACGATGCGCTATCACTAAAGCCATCAAGTCCCGAACATACGAGTCCCCGAATGATTTCCTTCGACACCGCATATGATGAATCTTTTTGAAAACTACATCTCCAAAAAAAGTTGTGCTTTACTTGTGACTGAGGTGCCAGACTTCAAAAAATTTCTCAAGGAGTATATAAAAGAGGAGAGTGATTCTTTAGTTGGTCACTTTGTGCCGCTACAATTCTTTTTCTCTATACGAGATGGTATACCTATTATGCAATACAAGTTACGGCCATTAAAGCATGAGTGGTTACCAAAAGAGGGGTTAATGCTCTTCAAAAGTGGAGAGAATGGAAAGCCACTTCTCCCAGAAGGACAACCAGACCCTATTCCATTGAGTGCCCAGCTCAAGGAACAAGAGGTTATTATTGATGGCATCAAAAAATATGTGGCATGGGTTCAAAAATCGATGCCAAAGAATTCTGATAAGGCAACTAGTTACTCAGAACTATATAAGCATGTGGTTGACTATTGGGAGACTGTTGTTCGAGAGTTGGAAGGGCCTACTGTCACAAGTACAGAATTGCAACACCCTTTTTGGCTTAAAACAAGGTGGCGAGAGGAGATTGAAATGACATCACTGAGCACAGACGACATAGAAGCCAGTAGTGATGTGGAAGTGCAAACCCCACACTTTGTTTGGACAAAGGAACCAAAAACCTAAAGCATACTTTGATTGCTGCCAGGATCTTCAAAAACTAATGGTTCTCATTACTCCAAATGCGTCATATAATCAGCCTATTTGGATGGGTCAAATTATTGACACACCTGAAGTAATCACAAAAAATAGTTTGTTAAGGTTGCATGGTTCAAACCACAAAAAGGCGACACAAGAAGGAGAGCGAAAGATATAATGGATGCCTAGAGAAAACATGGTCTCCCAATCAAAAAGACCCAGCATGTTTTATAAATGTTAAATCCATTCGATATGGGTGGATGTCAAGAAGCGTTGATAAAGTCACAATTAACAAAACTACAAAGGAATGTATGTTTTCTGAAGCTTAAAGCAATTACAAAATTATAAAATATCATATATTTAATATTCATAATTATTATAAACTCTTTAATAATAGTACCAAATTGTTTATTTAACTATAAATTTAAAAAACGATATGGAAGATTGACTATATTATTATAGGATTTTGTATATTATATATATATTATTACTACTACAAATTTTTAATTAATAATGTTATATTTAAATATTAATATTTTAATAACAACATCAATATTTATATAATGTACCTCTTATGCTCTTCCTTAATTGTTATATTAGGCCAATATATTATATAATTTAATACTTTCTACTTTTATAATGTTATTAATTTTTGTTCAATGAATGCTATAATTTATTAAAGGTCGAATACAAAACAGAATATTTTAAAGAATATTCTGTTTTCAAACATATATTCTAAAGAATATTCCTTTAATATTAAAATGTTAATTAAATAGCTAAAATTGCTAATTATTAGGAAATGGGACTATAGCCATGCCCATTTTAGTTACAACATGCATGATCGGATTTAGCTTGTTGTCAGCACCGCCTAACATCCATCACTGTTGGTCTGTACCTACTGTACGTCGTCACTCCATTGTTTAGCCTCCTTTATGAACTGCCTCATTTGCGCCTGTTGGTCATTTGACGGTGGTCAAACCATTGTCAAGCAAACATAATGTAGGTAGTTAAGTATTGAATACCTTGATCTAGATACTAAGAATAAAGTCGAATGGGGTTTGATACCACAAAGGAGACCTTTTGAATTTGCTTTTGTAGCTTTAACATCCATGGCATTATAAACCTTGATTGGATAAGTATCTTTAATATCTTGTCTCAAATGTCTTATTTGTAGAGTAATGTTTCAGCATGGAATGCAAACTGACTCAATATGAAAAATTTCAAAACCAGTTATCTATTAGATTAATAAACTTTAATACTTACTAATTTATCTTCAAATAGGCCATATGTAGTCTCCGAGCTTTTGTCTACTAGCATGCTTTTACATTGACTATTGGAACCCATATATGCATGTGGATTAGCTTGGAAATGGTCTTCAATAGCCTTCATTATCATAGTACATAGATGATTACCATCAATAACATGAAATACCTTTCCAACCATGAACTTCCATGCTTCATTTGCTTTAAGTTTCTCATCAAATCGTTTTGATTCAGCCACATGTTGGTCATCCCTTAAGTCAGACAATTTGATACAAAACAAAACGTGAACATATTAGTCTCCTCGAGTCCATTTTGGATGAATGTCGATTATATTTGAGGGTTACCACAATAAGTGACCAAGTAAAGTTGGCAATTCTCAATCGACACAAAGGAATGTATTTGAGTGTTGAAGATTTTGGATATCTCATGTCTCTAACACCAATATGACCTTCAACTTTGTCACAGGCAACATAGATGAACCATGCGTTGAAGTTCCTTTGTGCTAAAAGGCTTGGATGGCATGGCATGTTCCATATTTGAGGGTGCGACACATTGGTTGTGGGCGGGGTGGATGAACATTAAGAGGGGAATGAAAGGTGGGAGATTAAAGTCTATAGTCGAAGGGAGGTTCTTTAGCAACTTGTCACACAATACACCCTCTAGTGGAGATTGGTTTACCGCATCCAGTGCAAGGATGATTGATCAAACCAATTTCCATATGGACACCCTTTGGTAAAGGCTGATTTCTCATTTGGACTAACTCTCATGTTGACACCCTAAGCTTCAGTGTCAATAACATTTTGTTTTAACTCATTTGTTTACAGAATCATTTTACAAATCTCTGCCCCAATTTGTGTAAGAAAGTAATTTACTAGGAGTTCCCTTTTTGCCTTATCCTTTATGTTTTTTTGCGGAGCCTGAAAAAGCGAGAAAACAAATGTCAAAAATTGTATGGATGAATCCAAAATAAATGAGAATTATTAATAAAAATTATGGAAATTTGGGATTAGAAATTGGGAATAATGGAATTTTTATTCACATTATGAGATTATTATGGGAATCAACAAATAAGGAATTATTGTGTTATGGGAATTATTATAAGAAGTATAACTTATAGGATTAATATTAACATGAAATAGGAATCGTAAAAACATAGAATGAGATGTTGATGAACCCCTATACTATCTCAATAAAATAGAAGAGAACCCATAAAGAACCTAAATATATTACTAAACACATTAATAGTATGACCTTCTTTGAAATTGCATGCTGTTCAAGAACAATATTTGCTAAAGAATGAACAAAGAGTGTCATGTTGTTAGAGGCTTATGTTCCAATTTTGTTCATCCATCTACAAGTGAAGAATATGAAGAGAACTTGGAAAAAAATAAACAACAAGAATGACATACACACACTAGACGAACAAACACTACATAAATAAAAGAAATTCTATGAATCTAAAGAAACAAACAGAAATTTAAAAGAAGCAAACCAAAAATAAAAGGGGGCTATAATGTAAAGAGACAACATGAATTTAAATAAATAAACAGAAATCTAAAGAAGCAAACAAAAAAGAAGGGGTAAAGAAACAAATAGGAATCTAGAGAAACAAAGAGAAAGGGGTTAAAATCTAAAGAAATAAACAAACATAAAAGAGAAAGGGCCATACTACAAAAGAATCTAAGCAAACTTTTAAAAACTATATAATATAGATAAACTACAACTTTCAACACGAAATACCTAAACCCTAAGGACATTCCCTTTTATATACTTTTTTATTGGCCCTACATGTTGGGACATGTGTCGCCCTTTTGATGATGGGTGCTAATGTCAATTAATACAATTCGCAAGCCAGTCATAATCAAGAAAATATGAAATGTATGTTTTATATATAATCAAGAAATATGAAATGTATGTTTTATATATATCAAGAAAATATCAAATGTATTTATTACTTGCACCATCATGAAGTTAATAAATTATATTTTGATATAATATTAAAAATATGTATATAAATTATAATTGAAACAAAATATTAACTTATATATTTATTTTTTAATAAATCGTAAAATAAATATTTATCAATATATAATTTTTTTTTTTAAATTATTTTAAAATATATTTTCCACATTAAAGTTTGACATTCTATTTTTCCTATTACTAAATTCCTATTTAACTCTACATTAACATAATAACATCATTAACAATTTATGTGAACATAATAATGAATTCCTGCAAAATTAAATTTAAATATCTTCTACCTAAATCATTATTATTATTTATTACATTCAACATTAGAACAATGACAAAGATATAGCAATTTATTATGGTCAGCCAACTTACTTGCATGTCAAAGCCTCTATATAAATCAGTTGAATACTATGGATTAGGTTTTTTTTTCCAATGACTAGTTTCACAATACATTACATACTAGTGCTCCTCTTCTCTTTCAAAACTCCTTGGCTTACTAAAGAATTTCTTGTGTAAAAAGATTCTGTTTTAAACATGGAATAATTTCAGTTGAATGTGACACTTTCAATGACCATAGAATTTTCAATATGTGAATCTGAATGGTATAGTTGAGCACAAGGTAATATGTGGGATCTTCAAGTTTGCCTAGTTCTAAGTTGGTCATGTTTGCTTCTCCAAAAAGCAACACGTGTCGAGGTGTTTGGCGAGTCTGACAACAACAATCTCCCCAATAATTCTTCTAATATACATTTTACAAAGTAGTAACTACTCTTCTCAAACTCTCGCTTGAAAATTGATATTAATTAGCAACTATGAGCTTCAACATTTTATAAATCTACCTTTGTTATGACCCTATAACAAATCAAAGAATATTCCTAAAAAGGTATAAGCTAGAACTCCCTAAAGCTATAAGGACACATGTACATAGATATAGAATAATCCAAAAAGGATATAGATCTAGGGTATAAAAGGGAAATAGGAGAAGTAAGGAAGGCACCTTAATATTGAAAACCTTTTTGGAGAGCAGTGTGTGGAGACTATAGACAACTCGAAGAGGTCGGGTGATTTTGTGAGGGTCTTTAGTTTGTATGTGCTGGTGCTTAAAAATTGGTATCGGAGGAAGGTTTGAAGATGAGTGACCGGTGGAAAGGAGAGGATAATACCAATGAGGAGTGGACAAATTAGGAAATCGTGCTTGAACTATATGCTATGGTGAAAAATGTAAAACAATTTTAGGGCATGTGAATGGCTCCTTAGAAGTAATTTGTGAGCGATTGGATGCTATCGAAGATCAGCATGCTCAAGGAAAACGTGGGTGGTAAGAGCCGAATATTGGATCATCTTCTTGTTCCGCCTTTTTCTGGTAAAGAATCCACAAGATGAGGCTATGAGTTGGTTAGAGATAGCAACAAACTTACTTATTACACAAAGAGTGACTACCAAGCAGGCTATAATAGCTGTATTAGTAAGGATAAAGCTGCAAGGTGGTGGACACGCATTTGAAATCAGCACCAATTAGCTCACCAGGAGATGATCGCAACTTGGAGAAGTTTATTTGAGCTATTTAAGGAGTACGCTCCTTGGTTCGATGTGTTTCATGTACATAACATAGTAGTTGACTACTTTTCAATGTAGGCCATCTTTCCTTCTCTAAGTGTCGTAGTCACTTGATGTGTCTGCCCAACCAACAAGAAGGGTTGTTTTATAGTTGGGCTACGAAGTGCTAATTTGCAAAACATTTTAACTCGGTAATTCAGTCTAAGACTTTGGAAGGAGCTGTTCAAGTATGCCCGCTTGCTAAATAAGGAGGAGAAGGTGTTTAAGGAGAATGAGTGACATGGCAAAGAAGCGTGGTAGGAGCATCTCTCCAAGTCCTTCTGAGCACTAGGAGTACAGAGGGAATAACAATTGTGCTAGGCAAAAGTCCAAGTTAATAGCCTCTAGTTCTTATCGCACCGATAACCCAGCCTAAGAAGATGTTAAGTGTTCGATAGCGAACTGTTGCCACTTGTGTGAAGAGGTGGGACACTGGAAGGCAAATTGTCCAAGGAGGAGGCAAGCCCAAGGGCAAAAATTTTAATGGCAGCAAGGACAAGGAGATGCCTAAGAGGCTTTAGAAGATGGAGGGTGGAGAGGAGCACAAGGGAGATAGCTCTAAACCATGAGGTAAATTTCTGTCTGTTCTTGCTTGACAGGTAAACCTGCATGGCCACACATACATGCTATTGTGGTGGACGTCCAATGTGAATCCTCTTGAATAGCGGGATAGCGATAACTTTGTGTTAGTAGGAGTGTAGCTTGCCCATTGAAGACGATGCCTCCATACGAGATTGAGGGCTCGGCTACTATCACACAGAGCTAGAATGCTTGTGTGGAGGAGTTACAATTAGAAGTTGGTAAACCCAGCTGGTGGAGACTTTCTTTCTTGCGAAGCTAGTGTGTGTAGATCTCATCCTTGGGATGAGCTAGTTGGAGTATGTGGATCCTGAGATCAAGTGGAGCATCAAGTGAGTGAAACTTGAATATAGTGAAGTGAAAGACACTTGGTTTTGAACAAAGCTTGAGTCTCCAAACAAGTATCTTTTTGCTATGTTTTTGAAGAAATATCTCTGTAATAAAGAAGATCAAGTCTTTCTTATGTATATACTCCTTTTTGAACTACATGATGCTTACCACTTCAAGAGGTGTGGAGCATGAGATTGTGTTGCAACCGGGTACGGAAGCCATTTATTGTAGGCTGTTCTAATTGAGCCATGTTGAGGAGTAAGAGGTTAAGAGACAAGTGATGGAGTTACTAGAATATGGCTTCATATAATCGAGCAAGTCCATTTGGTGCACCACTAGTATTTCTCATCAAGAAGAAAGATGGCACCGTGAAGATGTGAATAGATTACAGAGCTCTCATCAAGCAAACAGTGAAGGACATGATGCCCATGCCACGTGTGGATATTATCATAAATCATCTTAGTGGAGCCAGAGTAATTTACCAAGATAGATTTGCACAGTGGGTATCATCAGATTACTGTGAAGGAGACAGATATTTACAAAACTACTTTCAACACCAGCTTGGGCATTTCGAGTTCATTGTTATGCCATTGGCTTAACAATGCCCCAGCCACATTCACTTGGTTGATGATTGAGGTGTTTGGTGGCTACTTGCACGACTTTGTGAGATCTTCCTTAATGATATTCTTGTTTACAGAAAGAATATGAAGGAGCATGTGGAACATTTATGGAGAGTCCTTCAGTTGCTATAGAAGAACAATCTCTATGCAAAGAAGAGCAAATGTGCATTTGCTCAGCGCGAAGTGGAGTATTTGGGCACATTGTGATGCCAAGTGGAGTGAAGACTAATCCACAAAAGTGACAGTGGTGGAGCAATGGCCAGTTCCTAGAATATACAAGAGTTACGGAGTTTCTTGGGCATGGTTAGTTATTACCGATAGTTTATTAAAGACTATGCAAAGAAGCATCTCCATTAACTAGGTTGCTAAGAAAGGACATTCCCTTTGCATAGAGTGTTTTAGAGGAGAGTAGTTTTCCAAGCTTTAAAAACAAGCCTTGGTACGTGCACCATTTGTATGTGTTGCAAATCCCTCTAAGCCTTATGAAGTATGTGTGATGCGAGGAGTGGCCATTTGGAGCTGAACTTATGCAAGAGGGGAGGCCTATTGGTTATGAGAGTCATACTTTTGAATCCTACGCAGAGCAACGATACTCGACGTATGAGCAAGAGCTACAAGCTATCGTTAATGCATTACGAGTTTGGAGGACACTATCTTTATGGTGCAAGTTTCAAAGTGTTTACAATCACAAGCCTTTGGTATATATGTTCACACAGAAAGAGTTAAACTCTCGGCAAGCTCGCTGGATGGTTAAGCTCATGGAGTTTGGTAAATTCTTATTAAGCACCGCGTGGGGAAGGCTAACGTGATGGCATGCTTTGTCACACATTACAAGAGCCATAATGATTGGAGAATTCCAAATGCTTATGTAATGCATTAACAAAGACGTCAGTGAGATTAGCCAAGTAGTTCAACATGCTCAAACACAAGATGCCGAGGTGCAGGAGCTCAGAGGACGCTCACAAGACACTGAAGTGCATTCCAATTCCACTATGTTGGTTGTCTTTATAGCAAAACTCAAATAATGGAATATACTTACCCCACTAGAGTCTGTACTATGCTATGTTTGGATGGCATCCCAAGACAACTTTTTGAACTAGGGTTAGCAAGTAAGAAGGCCTAGGGCTGGATGAGGAAGCTAAAGATCTGTGTTGAGCTTGAGAACATTCAGAGTTTGTAAGAAGAACTTATAAGCAACTCATAGGTTGGGGCTAGGTCATAGGCCCAAGTGGCACTCCCCCACTAGTTTGCCACCATGTGGCTGGGTCTTGTCCTACAGTGTCCATGCGCCTCCCTTATGTGTGCTGTCTCGAATACCTTAGTAGTTGATTAGGACGATCGGATCTAGCACTGCTATTAGTGCCGCCTGACAGTCGTCACTATCAGTCAGTACCCCACTATACCTCCCCCACTTGGCCATTCATCCCTGTCGCTCGTTCATGCTAGCTGGCAGTTTGACAGTGGTCAAACCACCATCAACCAGATGCCCAAACTTACTTGTTGGCATGTCCTCGAGCCATGCACTCCTTCGTTCTAGCCAACTCCATAGTGCTTGCGGTATGTGGTAGCTTCATTCTCTATTGCGGCCAGCTTCCATCTTCAAGGAGGCAATTTTTGCATCCTGTAATGCGGTAGCTCCATGCAACTTTGCCTCATACCCTGTCTCATGCTGCTCCTAGGTTTGTTTCAGCTGGGCCTCCAACTCCTGGATTTGCTCATGTGAGTGCTATAACTCTCACTCTCTTATTGCAAGCAATTGGGCCTGTTGCTGGGCTTGCTCTCCTAACTCTGTGATGGTGGTCCATGGTAGGTCCTCCTAGGCATTAGCTAGGACGCACTCCCCCCTATTCGGCTGAAATGGATGATTGCCAATGGTTCTATCGGCGGAGGCTTCTCTCAAGTGGTTGTGAGCGCGGCCTTGGCTTCTACGAGTTGGATGATGTGCTAGTGCAGTTCTTCCCTAATAGCTTGCCAACTTTTGCTTGGATTCCTTGAGTTTCCCCTCCCTTTTCTCGAGCATTCTGCCCAGCTCGAAGGTTTTGCCTCTCCTTCTTCGCTGTGGCATGTTCATGGTCTTGCCTGAGTTGGTCATGGAGCTGTTGGAGGCCATTGCATTTCTCTTGTAGCTTATCCAGGCCCTTGGTTAATTCTAGACAGGCCTCCTCTGCTTGCTTCCGCCCTATCTCCGTGGCCTCCCACTGTTGGACTCCTAGAGGACTTGTTCCGGTACCCCTTGGCTTCCTTCTAGGGGCTTGGCAACATTCTATGAACTTACCTACTATACCATTGTGCTCCTTGGTCACTCCCGTGAGGTCTAGGTCATTGTACATCAGCACTACCTTCCTTCCGATCGAAGGCCTTGGCAAACATGAGGTGAGTTGAGGAGGCCAACTACCTGTTGGCATGGAAAGTGCTGGTAGGTCTCGCCCAGCACGTTGTTTGTGTCTTCCTCCTCACTGTCCGGATTGGCTGACTACGATGGACTAGCAGGGTCCCCCCTTGCCCCTTGCGGTGGGGCTTTCTGCCAGGGGGATTGCTAGTATGGACTTCATGGTTGAAGGTCTCTACTCCTCCCATAGTCTCCTACCTCTAGTTTGTTCTGGGGATGGGTCCTCTCTTGCCCAATTCTGTGACAACTTTGGTGTGGCCGGCTGCTTCCCTTTACTGGCTTGACTTGTACCTACATGCTCTCCTTCCTCCGATTCTCATGTGGTGTTTGATCGGAGCTACAATGGTAGGGGAGTTGGGACTTGATTGATCAACTAGGCAAGCATCATGCTGATGTGGTCGGCTATAGCGAGCTTCCGTCCTGGCCCCTTCAAGATCTCATTGATGCCTTGAGTCAGTGCTGGTATCATGTAGTGCCTAAAATAGTTCACTCAATCCACGGCGACTCCCTCCCAAGTGTTGCACAGGGCATTTGCTAGTCGTTGGTGATGTGTCTCTCCGTCCTTCTGGTGAACATGAATGTTGTGAACGCCAGGAACTTGTCCACATCCTCCCCTTCCTATATGTTGAGCTTAGATAGTGTTATTTCGTCCCTTTTGGCGGGGAAACACTGGTGTTCGGGTTCTAGTAGCTCTTATATAGTTTAAAAGTGATATAGTATTTGAAACAAATTCATCATAAATAAATATATTAAATGGTGTTATACACAAAGCTTTAATATTTATATATGAAAACATATATAACTAAAATCTTTTACATAATGAACTATAAAAAGATTAAATGACTTAATATAGTTAAACAAATACAAAACTATATATTTTTCAAAAATAAACTTTGACATTATTGAATTATTAAATAAATATAAACACTAAAGTAAAAACACTTCATTGCAAGTCAAACTATCATATTTGATATTTTAAATTAATAAAAAAATGATCATAGATTTAAGAAATTATGTGATATATCTTGTTCTTAAAGTGTATTTGCATATATAGAGAGACTAAAATGCCCAATATATAAACCTAATGCTAAGTAAATTTTGAGTGAATGTTTCAATTAATACATTTTTGTGTATATATATATATATAATATTACCATATTAAATGTTATTAGTTTATGTTGATTACAAATATATAAAGACATTCTAAGATTAAAATTGAAGAGAATAACTAAAGTAATATTATATAAATCATATAAACTTTATATAATATATAAAAACCTAAGACATAAAGAATATTATATTAAAAGTCTAATTTTTAATTTAATTATGATATACATATATTTACAAAAACATTAGAGAATTATATTTATCTATTTGGATATGTGTTATTTACAATTACTTACATTATCGTTAAACTTAAGAGCATGTTATGTCAATTAATTCAATTTTTTATAGTGTTGAAACCATATTTGAAATTATATGTATTTAATATTATACATATGTGTGTGTGTGTGTTGTAAATACCAATATAATAGCATTAAGTATATGTTAAAATTATCAATAACCTATGTGATTTTAAATGTTTCAATCCCAAAATCTATATAGTATACATATATATCATAATTATAAATGTAAATTCAAAATTTAAAATATGAAATATATAAATATGTGAGTACCTAAGTATAAAAGGTAAAGTTAAAAGTATTAAAATTAAATATTTATGAAAATAAGATAAACTCTTTAATCATGATGAAGATTAAGCAATATAATAAAAACACAAACATGAATAGTTTTGAACATGTAACATGTTTATCATGTAATCATTATATAAAATATACCTAAGATTTTTTATAAAATCCAACAAATATTTATGCATAAATAATGGGGAATTTTGTATACCATTAAATTATTATATTAGATTATATATCCCTTGAGAATAAATTTTATTTTAAAGTAATGATCGTACGAGTGTATGATTTGAACTAATCTTAAATCTTAAACTTGATTTAAATTTAATGATGAAGATCATTTATTTACTGGTACTCACTTAATAATCTTATAATTATTTTGACTAAGATATAAATTTATAAACTTATTAGCATATTTTAATGTTTTTTACATTTATAAGATTCTACATAATATTTAAGACTGAAATATAATTTGATTAGTAAATATCTTAATATAGAACATAGAATAATTGGTTTTCTTCATCGGTGCAGTCCGAGCTATGGCAATGGTGATAATCTTAATGAAGAACTCTGTAATCCCCTGGATTATCTTCCTAATCTTAGGGTTCTTCATCGAGCTAGACTGCTCTCTGTGGATGATCTACACGGCTACTCGTCTTCTACGATCCTAGCGTGGCTTTCGATGGAACACAATATATCTACCCCGATTTTCAGTGATTTCTCTTCCGTGAACAATGCAGATGTAAGAGACGGTGTTTTAGAGGATAAGAAGAGTACACACGCTCCAGGTGTGTGTGTATATAACTATACAAATATATGTATGTGTGTGTCCGTCCTAATTGACATCGATGCATTTGTTGTTGCTTCATAATGCAGATAGGCCATCGCAATTGAGCAGAAAATTTAAAGTATATCTATAGTACCAAAAATTGGTGCAATGGCTGTCCTTGAATCATAAGTTGCAAATTTTTTCCTGAATTAAAATATTTAAATGTTAAAAGCACCTTTTTCTAAAAGAAGAAATGAATTATAGAGCTCTTTTTCTTGTATTAAAATAAACTATAGAACCATCAAAGCTTTATTTATTAATGGTTGCACTGGGTTAGGCCGGCGTGTACTTAAACGAGTGTATGATTATCTCAACCTCAGCTCCATTAGAAGGAGCAACACCTTCGTTGAGCCACAGGTTCATGTGAACAGGCAAGGAGAGCTTACTCACGTTATACCCACTGGCGTCGTCCACGGGAAGAAGGAATTGGAGTCGGTGGTAGTAAAGCCATGGTATCCCTTGAAAGAAACACTGGTGCTGCTGCGTGTAAAGGTGTGCGTTGTATACGTCCCACTGAGCGTGAGTTCGTACGTGCTGCTAACGCTGCCTGTGCCAGAAGCAGGGTAAACAGTGTAATTGTAGTTGTTCCAGGCTCCGTTTCCCCATCTGGCAAACTCGATATCCACTCGTGGTGTTTGTTGTCCCCTTCCTTGTAGTTGAATAGACCGAGGACCAATTCTTGTCCAGCTTGTCAACAGGGCCTTCTACGTTCCATATGTATTTACCGTTCCCAAAGCTCTGATTTGGAGATGAGCTCTGCACAGTACCACGTGTTGCCGCTCTTAGAAAGCTTCAGGTGCAGCCTACCGCTTGTATCGACCCATACATTGTTGCTGCTCCAGTTGTTTGGCCCGGGGTCAGAAAGCCCCTGAGATCGCACTGTATCCACTGAAGTTGACTATAGACATCCTGTAACAACGTTGTGAGCACGCACGCACGCTTGTGTGTGTGTAAATGTGCACTGACCTTGGAGAAGAGAGAGTAAGCTAATGCCTAAGCTTAATGCTTCTAAATGCACACATTTTATACTGGGCGACGTCGGCGTGTTCCATTACGACACGTCATATATTAATTTAATTTTTTTTATGTAAAGTTGTTTTAACTAGTCAACATCACGTTTGGTGTGCCAAACTAGTCAACAATTTATTATCCAAGTCAAAAGCACGTTAAGGTATTCCAAGTGTTAGTTGGATGTGTTTTTATACACACACGCGTCCTACGCATGCTTATGTGGTTGCGTTTGTCCGTATAGTATGGAACTCTAACATTATTTATATATTTAGCCTAGTGTATGTGCGTGTGTGTGTAGAATAAAACAGTACAAAAAAGATCGAATGAATATTTAAATGATGCAAACACTAGGAAACATTCATACAGGATTGTGAAAAAGCGCTCCAAAATATTTTGAAGATGTTAATTTATTTCAAGGTATTAATCCCGAATTGCCACTGCTTCTTCGAAAACACTCGCACAGAGCCTCCTGTATATGTATCTAATTAATATATATCAGGTCATCAAACCTGTGTGTGTGTGTGTGTGTGTGTGTGGAGAGAGAGAGAGAGTACCTTTTAATAAACCTCGACACCATTGCTTATTCTTCTTCAAAACAGATAGCTTGTTTTCGATATATATATGGATGTATACATATAGTCAGATGCATCACTTGCCTTGCTTGGGAAAATGCTTTAAACAAGGGTTGCAGAAAAGAGATGGAAGAATTATACACACTGTCTCCGTGCATATGCAGCTATTGACGATGCCGCAGGTACTAGCTATATACACACACATACATATATAGATGTCTAGATAGAACATTTGTAATACATAAAATTATATAACATGGTGTAAATGCACATGTAATACTTGCGGTTTTCAAATGCAGGAGCAGTTTTTCGCCGGACTATAGTGGCTCCTTTTGTTTCAAAGATTATTTCCGCAAGCTCGACAAGAGACTTAGTTGGTGGTAGGCACGTGCAGAGAGAGAGAGAGGCGAAGAGTTTACAACTTACAACTTCATTATAACTGCAGATAAGTTGGAGGAGAATTTCATAGAAATTGAACAACGTATACAAGCTGACTGCTAGTTTCTCCTAGACATAGCCGCATCTGGTAAGTTTTACTCATGTGTGCCTCCGTGCGTGCCACACAAGCTAACTGCATGCTTTCCATTAATTAATCAGAGAATTCTGGCCTACATGTGTTCGATTTTTGGGAAACTCTATCCTGGAAGAAGTTCATACTGCTATTCAACGAGGTAAACCAGGAAGCTCTTTCTCCTGCAGAGTTCTTAAAACTACAAATCGAGCTTAAAGTTTTTATCATTTGTTGAAGGTAGTGGAGTTAATATCCAAACTATTAGACTAATGTCGATAAGATTAATTTCTAGTGTTCGTCGTATCATGTATACGTGTGGATAAATAATAGATATTGTATAAACGTTATAGGATTGTTATACATATATGTATCATGATTGAGCGTTAATAGTTTTTCTCTTTTTAGGATTTTGCCCTTCAGTCTGCAGTTCTTGCTCTTGGATACATATGAAGCTATGGAACTTGGGAGTCTATTTCACTCTACGGTAAGTTTTTCTATAATCTTAGATACAATACATACTAAGTGTTGACAGTTTTTCAGGAGATTGCGACCTCGTTTGACAATGTTCTTAATGAGGGACTTAAACGGACTTCTTCAGATGAGGATGGCTTTTCGTTTCATAGCAGTGTGAATTGTCACAGCGTGAATGTTTATGTAGCGGCGCTCGCCGATAGATTTCTTAAGCTAAGCCTGCAATTACCGTCCAGGTAAGATATAGATAATATACATATATACGCGCATATATACATATGACATCATAGATGTATTTATCTATACACACACACAAGTATTGGCATGTATAATTCAATGTTAGTATTAAACAAATTAATGTCGCACACACACACACACACACACACACACACACACAGATATATATATATATATATATATATATATATATATATATATATATATATATATATGTATGTATGTATGTATGTATGTACGTTACACCATGTGCTTGTTATTCAGATAAATGCAGTGGGTTTTGCATGGTGTAGCTTCAAGGAGAACAAACAATTCGTCTGCGGATTCTATTACTGGTATTTAGTACAGCATATACTTTATAAACTTGTAACTAAAATAGAAATGTCTATAATTCCATTTTTCAATAATTAATAATTTTAATTATTTAATTATTATATTTTAATATTAAAAAAATATTTTTTAGAGAATAATATACATTTATTTTAAAAAATATTCTTTAAAATGTTATGTTTAAAATATTAATAATTAATATATAAGTATTAATTAAATTTTTTTTTATATTTCCATTTTCATGTATCATTCTCATTTTAATTACAACGTATTTTTGTTTGTCTTTGTTTATTTATGTGTATGTATATGCGTTTGTGTAACATGTATGTTGGTGTTTTACAAGTTAGACATGATCTAGAGCGTTTCTAGGTCGGGCCGCCGAGAAACTTTGCAGGCAGAGTATATTCGAAGCATCTCAATATGTAGTTTCGCGAGTTACCGAAGTCATTTCCGATAGAATTACCAATAATTAAACTATTGAATTTCTTAGCTTATTATTTAGCTTAAATATATCAATCGATATGCTTATAACTAGACATACATATTTGATTTGATTTCAACCTTTAATATGACAGAAATTATATAAACTAATCTTAGTGTATGTTGTACGTGTTCAGGATCTGAAGCCTTTGAAAGGAATTACAACAACGTTCCGTATGATTACACAAGCCTCTTCCGATACGTCATTCGTACTACATACTCAATATATTTCAGTCCCTCAAGGTATTTTTATTCATCATATAATACTCTTCATATTCTTTTACCTATACACGGACTGCATATACACCGCACATTTGTATGTGTGCTGTGTGTTTTATATTACGTTTTGGCAGAGTTCTGTGGAAAGCAACAATCACATGCACAACGAAATACTCAACCCGGTAGTAGAAAATGTGACAAGGAGTTTCGACCAGCAAATACGAGAGCTAGTTGAAGGGGTCTCTCTCTTCTCTCTCTTAAATCTCCACAAAGTTTAAACACGAAATAATACTTGTGTATATATTAGCGGGATGGACACATAGCCATTCTTGTTTGTTTAATAGGTACGGAAAACTGAGTCTTCATTACTGCGGTTTAGACAACAAGGGCAAAGAATAGGTGCAGGAACACAGGCAGACAAAGGACGTGCAGGTTGTGCCCCCGCATAATTAAAGGTATATTTACTCAAGGATGAGTGCTGATGTGTTGCATGATCGGGGAATATACTAATATATATCATTTTTAAAAAATATAGAGAGAGAGAAGACAAGCATAGAACAAACACTTTCTTGCAAATCTGTTGTATAGAATAAAATATGCGTTGCTTTACTATCTAATTTATATACATGTGTTTTAATCCAGTACTGCATAATCTGCTTCATGTTTAGTTAATCATCTCAAATACGGGTTAAAGAAGCCAAGCACTCTCTCCTGCCACCCTTGTTCATCACAATCCGAGTCCTCCAAAGTCTTCAAAATCCGAGTCCTCCAAAGTCTTCAAAATCCACAACCTTGTCACGGCTTTCTTGTACCCCACAACCCTAACAAAGCCCTCCACCAACTTGTCCGCCACCTTTTCCTCGTCGACCTAAGCCTTCAAGATACTTTAGGCCTATATATATATATATTTGCGTATGCAATAGATAAATATATATGTGTACGTATATGCAATGCTATATGCTAGATACACGTACACACGTAGACGTTCATGTGGAAAGTCCACAAGGAACAATTGCTAAAAGGATTGTGAGAAGTTGTGCCGTATATATGCATATGTTATAGTATGTATGTGTATAAACTTTCTTTTTTGTCTACCTTACAGTTATGTACACCGGCATATGTGCACAGATAGATAGATGTGCATGCTCACCCACAAGGAACAATATGCTCATAGTACTTCAAGTCCACTTTGCATTGAAAGAAAGACCGTGAGAAGTCACTCCTCCAGTGACCCGGATCCCGATGGCTCCAAGCTTCATTTGTTTGTCTATCCAGCAGCCTGTTCGAAATGGAACCCTGTCCTCTGCCTTGATTCCGTACCCAGCAGCTGCTTCCTCCATCACGTCCTCAAGCCCCTCCACGAATTTTCTAAGTCCCACTTGAAGAGCTGTTGTTGTTATCCAATTCTATATGTATGTACACAGATGTGTGTGTATAATACCATTAAATACATGACATGTATTTACGTAACATGCATGTATATAGTACATCACGTATACATAGACAAGTTTCATATATGCAATCCGTCCATTTATACGTTTCTGTGTATTGTGTGTATGACATACACCTAAGTGAAACGAGAGGGTAGAGACGGGCCATGGAATGTGGCATCTCCACCTCGCTCTGTTAATATACATTGATCCCCAAACGGAAAAGCTCAGATGGTGGTGTGAGAACTGTGTGTGTTACATCAGTGTGAAATTTACACACACACATTTATAGCCTAAATATATATATACGTCGTATACATATGAATAATTGAAATGCATACATATAACATCATCGAGATTTTAATGTACATTAAACTGCTTGCCTGTTGCGACCTAAGGTTATGGTGACCGAAAGAAGAATGTCGCCACGGCGTCCGAGAAGAATGTCCTCAACAAGATACTGCTGCAGCGCCATCTTATGCCATTTGTCCCAATCGCCATGTCTGCACCTTCCCTGCCGCTTCTGAAAGCGCCTTCTTGTTTTAAGTTAATACATTTATGCAACAAATAAAATGCATATACAGCACTTTGTATATCTCTATGTTGATTCAAGTGTTCTATGTGTTATGCAAATATCATTTATGTGTGTGTGTGTCTGTGAATCTCTCTCTCTCTCTCTCTCTCTCTCTCTCTCTCTCTCTCTCTCTCTCTCTCTATATATATATATATATATATAGACACACACACACACACATCTGTATGTTGATTTTTCCTTACCTTACAGGCAACTAGTTGGGAGCTCAATGTGCCTGATGTGTGCACACATCCTGACATCCTGTGATCCCAGCATGGGACTACTGGACTGGTGTGTTGTTTTTTTCCTCTGGGTTTTAATTGAAGTTTATGCTTAAATGAAAGAGAGAAAGAGAGGGTCTACATGAATATGCGTACATGTGACTAGCGTGTTCGTTTCTTCCCGGACCTTAGTGATTCTACAAGTTAGCTAGCCTTTCTCTGGCCACAAGAGTAGCTTTGTTTGCAAGAGCTTTCCACTTGCGAACGTTTTGTTTAATCTCCTCGGGTTGCATAACAGTTTTCACAGAGTCTATTATACTGGACTCATCGAGTCGTTCCACCTTCTTGCAGTTGACATACTGGTCCATGAAGTAGGGAAATCCGACAACAGGTACATCATAACACAAGCTCTCGAGGCTGGAGTTCCAACCACAGTGTGTAACGAACAGGCCAGTAGAAGCGTGAGATAGAATCCTCATCTGGGGTGCCCATCCGACCATATTCTGTGGGAAGTGGTGCATAGCCGTTCTTGCAGCTGAGCATCCAAACGAAATGTGAGTGCGTTGAAAAGCTTCTTCTTTCTCAGACTTCCAGACGGAAGAATGTTCTTGCCTGTCTAGGAAATCAGTTACGTTTTTTCTTCCTTGTATACACATGTAGCATCTTCTTCTTCCCTTGCTATTAAGGGTCCAATTGGTACCAATGGAACTTGCTTGGGGTTCAAAATACTGTCCATATTCGTACCAACAGTACCTTGTTTTTTAGTTCGAATATTGTGTTTACGAAGATACCGTTTGTCTGCTGTGTTTCATAAGTTCCATCTACGAAAACCTTGTGGATTGAGGCTGGCATTTTGTCTAATTATACTCTGTGCATTTGAAGATCAGGTTTAGGGGCAATGTATCTACGACCTCGTCTTGCTTTAGGGGCTTCGGAGCATACATTGTCATAGAGAGTGCTGTGCCGACTGTGGAACAAGTGTGTACCGTGGAAGGCTAAATTTCCGAGCAACCTGTAAGCTTTGTGTGTGTGTGAGAGAGAGAGGAGAGAGGAGAGAGGGAGAGAGAGAGAGAAAACACACACACACACACCTTAGCTAAGGAACCATAGATTTCGTCCGTAATGAGGCAAGCAATTCAGGGAGGGCAAGGAGGTCTTTTTCAAAGCTCTGTGATATGCTCTTTGTAACGTACTCAATGTCTTTAACATAATCGTTTGGATTGGAAGGTTCATCAGGTGATTAAAGATATTGGCTTCTTGTGTGCTCGTTTCTTGGCTTCCGACGTGCGACTCTCATAGTGTTGTGGGTACAAGAAGCTTACTTGTGCTCCGGAGTCAGCAAGATGGGATACGAGAGACATTGCTGGGATTATGGGGAACACCATGACCCATTGCCACTGCACACCTTGAGAGGAATGTGGAGATTGAGAAGTGGAGGATGGGATACGTGGGTGAACATGGGAGACGTGGGAGACGTATGAGTGGCGTGAAATGGATGGGAAAGCAGTGGTCGTGTCATTTGTATGATGAAAAAATAAACTTCGTTGGACTACTTTGTGTGCGTGTGCATGACCAACCACATGTAGTTGAGTCCGTATAGAACATATGTTTGGCACGTTTCTTTGTTTGTTTTGTGCAGTAGTATTTCAATATCACAAACGGATTATTCTTAATACAACTTGTGTGTGAGGTTTCAAGTATGCAGTGGGATTGAAATTTCAAAACACTTTTCCCATCCACAAATCCCATATGGAATACTCGACAACTTCACATTCTTTTTTACATATCCAGTCCCAGCCCCGCAATAATACTAGTCGAGTACTGGGTACAATGTTGCGTTACTTGTGTGCTTCCCAAGGCTGAAGGAGCAGGGAAGGTATTGAATTGTCTCCCTGGACATGGCACAAATCCCGTTCTTGACTATGACGATCACTTTAGGTAAACGATAGAGAGTTTTACACACGCACACACACACACACACATGTATAAGTGTGTATACATACCTAGAGAGAGAGAGAGTTAATCTTTTTCCCATATACATGTATGCATCTGAAAAACTTATTAGCTCCTTAACATGTTTTGGTGATATATATATATATATATATTATATATATATTATATATATAGACAGACACACATTGTGTATGTGCGTGCGTGCGTGTGTGTGATTATGCAAATGGAAAGTAAAAGAGGCCCATGGAGTTGAAATGCTTGTGATGCTTCAGCTGCTTAGGTCACCAGGCTTTGAGTCTTTCTAGCAGAGCCATGAAATATCTCAGGGTTATAACAGGTACATGTGGGTGTACTTATATATATATATATATATATATATAAATTGGGAAATATCTATCAAGGTGCTGACGTGGTAGCCTACGTGGACGGCTATTGCCACGTGGTTAAAGGGATCTTTTTTTCGGTATATAAGGATGGTTAGGGCTGTTCCTAAGTGAGTAGGCATCCATGTTGAAAGCTCCTAAGACGGTTAAGGTATTCCAAGATGCAGAAACTGAGTTCCTAAAGATGGGGTATCAAGTATGCAGGGCTGGAGATGGTTTAAAGAAGATGCTTTTGCAGTCGGTACCGATTTGGACGGCCAGGCAGCTCATTTGTGGGTATCTTTGATGGTCACACCACGGCTCGATGCTCCCAATTCCTTGTAGAGAAGCTGAGTCCTGAAATATCAAAGAGGATCAAGGGAAGTAGCACCTTGTCTGAGGTTATGCATGCTTCGTTCCTGCAAATGATGAGGATTATTATGCTGCCAGAGAGAATCCAGAAGACCCGATTGGATCATCCGTGCTGGTGGAAGTACTGCCACAGCGGTTGTCATATGCAAGGATCAAATCGTAGTTGCTGGGTGGGGATTGCCGCTGTGTCATATCGCAGAAAGGGACACCGAGGATTTGACACGAGACCATAAGCCAGGGCTTCTGGAGGAGAAGGCCAGAATTGAAGCTGCGGGCGGAAAGGTGATGAACGGAAGGATTGGGAACTTGAATGTCTCCAGAGGGATAGGCGATTACAGCCTCAAGGTTCCTAAAGAGCTTCCTCCATGCAGGAGGAAGCTGACTGCTACTCCTGAAATATATAAAGTGGACATGAACAACAATGACAAGGAATTCCTTGTGGTTGCCTCTGATGGACTGTGGGAGTGTTTTCCAGTCAAAAAGTGGTGGACTTGGTCGCAGAAAGGCTACGACAAGACGGATATGACCGGCTCTCTTCCATTTGTGACCAACTGCTCGATCTCTGCCTCAAGAAACACCCCAAGGACGACTCTTTCGGAACCACCGATAACATCACCATGGCAATTGTTGTTTTTAAGTGATTAAAGTTGCTTCAACAAAATTTCCCAGTAGATAAGTCTGTTTTAAGTTGTTTGTGATCTTTTCGATTGATATTTTTAATTTAAAGAAAATTAATAGTATTAACAAGATTTTAAGAAGCAAGTTAATAACACACCTAGGTGCATGCATACATGTTCGGTGAATAAGAGATCCCAAAGGAATAGTATCAGCCAATCGTTGAGTGTACTAGTGATTGAGCATAGCAAATGTCAGGATGTGTGCACAGATCAGGCACATCAAGCTCCCAACAAGTTGCCTGTGAGGTAAGGAAAAAACTACATTACCAGGCTCTAGTTTCTCTTGAAAAAGCCTCGAAAATCTTCAGGAAATGTTGATACGGTGGATATTGCTCACAAAAGTTTCGAGATTCTTCTTTCTGAGACAGAGTTTGGCCCTATACTTTGGCTGGCTTACAATCCTCCACTCCAAAATGTGAGAGCACCTGTCTGGTGTACTTATCTCGACTGATGTGAAGAATTTGCTGCTTACGGTCACGTTCCCAAGAAAGAAATGAACTTCCCCAGATCTATCATCTTTAATTGGTTGCTGAGAAAAAGCTTCCTTATCCCGACCTCTCGAGCTGCAAGAAAGTCTCATCATAGTCGATTGTGTAAACCACTTGTCCAAACCGTCAGCAAGCTTCTTTACACTTGAACACCCACTTGCAATCCACCATACTGGAGAGAGAGAGGGGAATACAGGGGAACTAATTCATGTGGATGATGTGTGTAACAAAAATGTATATACACGTTACTGTGTGTGTGCTGCACGCATGATACACGTATATGTAACTAAACCAAGTGTTGTGCAGAAGCTCGGACTAGCATGAAACCCAGCGTATAGCCAATATATGAGGCGGCAGAGCGTCTTTAGTTACCAGCACCTTCTACTCGACAGCAATTTTTCCAGAGTATGAGGAAGATCGCAAGTGGAGTATAAGTGATGAAAAATCTCCTCCCACTGCTCAAACACAATCCATATATACAATGCAATAAACTCTCTCTCTCTCTCTCTCTCTCCAAACATTTACCAAAACACATACGTTATTACACGTGTGCGCATGTACCTGATCTGTATGTAGGATGCGGACACCCGGACTGTCTCTGTACCGGAGAATACGCTCACAATTTGGATCGCTTTTCGCAGCTATGTCTTTCCATATGGACCAAACGGATTCCGAGGCTGCGAGACCGTACAATGCTCTGTTTAGGGTTCTGTATAGGGTCCAAGCATATCCTAGGTATATTCCATTAGATATTCTACATAAACCTAGGGTTCATAGGCGCGGTTATGGCGTCTTCTTACCGTTTTGAGCTTGGGAGCGGCAAGCAGCCTGAGGACGCATTCCAGATTTCTGAAATCGAGGAGGCGAGCCTTGGGTTTATTGATAATGAAAGCTGTTTTTCGGGTCCTCAACGTGATACTAGAAGGTAAGGGAATTCAGGGAGATACGCGCGGATTCGTGTAGGATCGGGCGTTTCTCAAATCGTTGAAGGAGTGCGAGACGTATAGTGCTGTGATAAGTCTTCTTCAGCCGCTACATCCTGTTCCAGACCCAACAAAGCAGCAGCGGAGGCTTATCGGAGGCAGGACATGGCTGCGGCCAAGAAGGCTTGGAAGCTGCCTCACACTGGATATGAGGATGTGCTCGATCTTTTGGGGAAGTGCCTGAGGGAAATGCGTCTTCGTGGGATCCGACTCGCAAGTACGTTCCTTTGGCACCTATTATCCAGAGCAGCGGTTGGGGCAAGTCGAGACTGGTGTGCGAGCTATGGCGCCAGGACATGTATGTCTTGTACATATCCTGCCTCAGAGGAAGAGCACGGGCTTTCCCGGTCGTACCCCATTTCTTGCGGACCTTGTGGAGAAGGCAGAGACAGATGAGTTGAGTGTTGTTGTACTTATAGGCAGTATCATCTCGGTGCTCAACAAATCCTCCAAGGATTGTCAAGAGTGGATCAATTCCCAGATGGAAAACGAGGAGATTGCTTCAGAGATAATGTCAGCATACAACGACATCATGGATAACAAGCTAGAAAACAAGCTAGTCATCGCACCTGATAACGAGGACCTTGCTTCTTACTACAAAGAATGCACAAAAGTCTACGGAGGCTTTTTAGCATCACACCTGGACTCTCTAGCAAAAGCAGAGAAGTTCCTGCTGCTCTGCGTGGACGAGGCAGGTGAACTCTCGTCTCCAAAGTTTGTAAGCTTCAGGAGGATGCTCAAGTACGTGCCTTCGAGAAACTGCTTTTTCAGCGTAGCGCTTGGGACGGACAGACCGTGGCAGACTTGGCCGCATCTTACGAGGACGATCCAAGTTCACGAGTGAGACTATTGAGTGGCACTCACCAGCTGTATGACCCAATCTGGCTGGTAGGTAGAAGCGATGTGCTGGTCACAACTGGAGATGGCGAGACCAGTCCAAAACAAGTTTTGCAATATGGACGGCCTCTTTGGGCTGCCTACATGAGATGCGTTGAGGCAGATAACCAGGTGAATGCAACCATTGAGCTAGCTAGAAGAAGCTGCTGGGAAAGGATGTCGACTTAGAGACACCAGATTGGGTGACTAGGGACGTTGCGGTTGCCGTTTTTGCATGTCTCATTGGACTCGACGTCGTTGCATGGGGGACACTGCCACAACAACTCGCTGCTAGGCACATGAGGACTATAGTCAAGATCTCTAAGGACCGGAAAAGGGTGTGTGTGTGTGTGTGACATACCACATGGGATATACATCATTTACATTTCTAACTATTGTAATATTATTCTTTGTTTCAGGTATACACGGCTTCCGCTGCAGAGCCTGCTCTTGCTGCTGCAGCTGCGACATTACTTCACTACAATTCGGATGCTTACTTGTGCAAGTTTGTATCCAAGCTGATCGAGGTTTGCGTAGACGGGCTGGTGCTAGAAGGTGTTCGTGGGGAGATCGTGGCCAGACTTGTCATGCTCTTGGCCATGCACGAGTGCACGAAGTCGGAAAATTACATCAAGCCTGTCACCCTTTCCGAGTACCTGAAAACTCTATTCGGCAAAGAGATTGTGAAGAAGCTCAGAGACAACGCTGTTCCGCTGAACAGCATGGTTTTCTTCAATTGTTTCCTTCCCACCGCAACGGTGCCTTCAAACGAGCAATGTCTGGAGTACTACAAGAGAGGCGCTGCGAGTATATGCAGAAGGAACCAACACTCTAGACATTATCCTTCCGTGTCGTTCTTTGCGGCAAGAACAAGAACCCAGTCCATCCAATAAAAGAGTTCGTGAGGATTCTGAGCTTGGTTCAAGGTTAGTACATATGGGGTTTCTTGGTTTACATAACTGAAGTGATTTTCTTTTTGGTAGTTCGCGGCACAGGTGAAGAATCTTAGGGAGCATTCCAGCAAAGCTCACGAGAAGCTTGATACCCAGAAATGGGTGGACCATTCAATGTCCATACTTCTGCAAGTTGGCTCGAAAATGAACAGTGTGGAGGTAAAGGCGGACTGTGTAATTGCGGAAGGCTTGGATTATGGCTTCATCAAAGATAAGAGTCTGAGGGATTTGCTGCGGGTCCTTGCCACTACATGTGAAGACATATTCAGAGATTCAACTGATTCGGAGAGGAAAGTGTTGCAGGGTTTAATCCCTCTGGGATATATTCAGCATGTGGACAAGGAGGAGGAGACTGTGAAGAAGACCCGTAAAACACTGACTACACCTCCCGCCTGACCACGATGAACCCGAGGAGTCGGAGGATTAATATTTTCAACTTGACCGTTTGGCTTTAAGTTCTTACGTAATGTTTATGTATATAAAAATCTATAAAATTTACATATAAAGGTTGCATGGTGACTATTGAAAATGACCATTATTTATTATTAGGTGTTAAAAATGTAATAATAATATGAAAGATAAGATACTGTAATAAATTAAATTCTAGATTAATAAACATTATAACAATTGGTTTGAAATCTCCACGTTTCACATGTAGTGCGACATATTTCATATGTATGTGATATATCATTAAAAAATGTTAAATTGTTTAGCGTTCGTTCTAATTCAATAATAACAATGGAACATGTTTAATTAAACATGTCTTAGTAATATGCAATTTCCACCATTGATTCATAAAATATATTCGTATTTTATCCATATTTTAATAAGTTTATAAATTATTAGATAATATGCAGTCTCCACCATTGATTTATAATATTAACGTCCTCTAAACTTTTTAAAATAGTAATTTAAACATTTTTAAAAATTATTAAATATATCATTAATTACACTGTGAATCTTATATATTAAAAATATTCTTTCATCTAAAACACATTTAAAATTGCTAACCATATCATTAGCAACATCTACTTATAGAATATGCTTATATATCTTAATATATGCCATGAATATTTTTATGATCTAAACATATTTAAAAATTATTAACATGTCATTACAATATAAAATCTCCACCAGATATTCTAATTTACAAGATCTTTCAAGGAAAAAAAAAACCATTCCAAACAAACATTTTAAATCTATTTTGGACACACATGGTAATGGATTATGAAATATGCTCCTCAAGTGGTACAAAGAATCAAAGGAAATATTTTCTTATACTAATAATTAATATTAACTAAAGATTTTTATAAACTTATTATACATATATCCAAAACACATAACAATATGTAATCTTGCATTAGTAATTTGTTATCTAAAGCACCTGTAAAAAATGTTTTTACTGTACATTATAGAATATAAGTTGTATATATATAGAGATGGATAATACTCATCAAATATACACATGAATGAATGTATACATTCATATTCAAATACATAACATTTATAAAAAATATATTTTAAAATTTAAATATGCATGCATGTGCATGTGGTGTGTGCACGTGCGTGTGCACATGTGAATGTTGTGTGTGTGTCACAACATGTGTAGAGAGTGTGTAAATGAATCGGCTGGATGTTATATTAACGAATAGAAGTTAATAAATTATATAATTTTGTTAATTATGTATGAGCATAGTAATATTACATATATTACGTGTCTATGGATAGCAGATCTATATATATGTGTGTGTCCGTCTAATTGACATCAATGCATTTGTGTTGTTGCTTCATAATGCAGATAGGACATCGCAATTGGACCACGAATCAAGCAATGATGAAGGTATAGTACATATATTTATACATAAATATAATTTCATAAGTACACACACGTACGCTAACGTATTTGCTGTGTGTGGCTGGTGCTATTATCAATCTAATTGCTAGTAATTTCAGGCAACCATGAAAAAGAGAGCTCCTGAATCCAGAAACGGTCAAAGGTACATACATACTACATCATGTGTGTGGTGTTTTTGGCATGCGTGTCTTTGCGTCCATACGTGCAGGTACGTATTTACAGTTTTTTATATCAATGTTATATTGGTCAATATGTGGTGTGTATCTTTGTGCTACAATGTTGCACCAAAATGCCTAATGAGTTGGAACCAGATGAAAATACGACGATAAGAACATGTCTATTAAAGAAGAAGACATTTCGATGTTGTTGCAGAACCAAGCGACGATATAAGTGTCTTCCAAGGTACGAACCTATATCTCAAGCATATATAATACTACACAACTTATGCGGAATATACGCAACACATCACATACACACAAGTATGTGTAACATATGTGCTACCGAATAATAATTAACACAACAGAGTGAAATTCTAACGCGATTAAGCTGGGTACAAGATGAATCAATTCGACCTTTGAACCTTTCATTGCCCTTTTACAGATAGAGCTTCCAATGCATATAAATGGATACGGCTACTTGAAATGGAGATGGCACCTTTCCTGTAATAATAATTTTGTTAATTAATATAATGTTAATTAATAAAATATTTATTATGTTTAATATATAGCAGAAAATCTATCCACTGTACGGAAACGCAACCACATAGTGTGTATAAAACACACATCCTCTTCAGCCTGCGACTAACAGTGTAACACTTGGGAAACACATATCTTATTTTAGGCACACAACGTGACTTTGACTTGGAGAATAAATTGTTCTGTTTTCTGACTATTTAAAAACAATTACATAAAAAAATAAATTAAAATTAATAGATGATCGCCGACGTCGCCGAGTATAAAAGTGTGCATTTAGAAGCATTTCAAGCTTAGGCATTAGCTTACTCTCTCTTCTCGAAGGTCAGTGCACATTTACACACACACAAGCGTGCGTGTGTGCATGCGTGCTCACAACGTTTGTTACAGGATGTCTACAGTCAACTTCAGTGATACACATGGACGGTGCTGTTAGGTTCCACTACGTAAATCTAGAGACCCTCACAAACCACCCGACCTCCCCCGAGCTGTCTCTAGTCTCCACACGCTGCTCTCCAAGAAAGGCTTCCAATAATAGTGTGCCCTTAATTCTCTCTTAATCTAGGTATAGCTCCTTGGAATATTCTAGCTTATACCTTTTGGGGAATATTCTTTGATTCGTTATATGGGTCATAACAATCCTCCCCCATTAGCAAGTCCTTGTCCTCAAGGGCAGTATAACTTACTCAATTGGTCTGTATCATTAGCCTCGTACATCCACAAAAATCTACCCGGGACTCGTTCCTTGTGAGTACTCTCTTTAACTGGCTAACGTGAAACACTGGGTGCACCCTCACTCCTTCTGGCAGCCGTAGTCGATATGCCACCTTACCGATACGCTCCAGAATCTCATAAGGACCTGAGTACCTGGGAGACAACTTATCATTGCGTCCCTTCCGTAAGGCCACAACTGTGTTCCGCCTTACATGTGTGGCAAATACCACTCGGAGATATACATAATCCCCCACCTGGAACTCTCGGAAGCTTCTGTGCTCATTAGCAAACTTGATAGCTCGGCTCTGAGCTGCTTGTAAGTTCTTCTTGCACAAACTCTGAATGTTTTCAAGTTCAACACTCAGATCTTTAGCTTCCTCATCCATGTTGCCTTGAGCCTTCTTACTTGCTAAACCGAGCTCAAAAGCTGTCTTGGGATGTCGTCCAAACATAGCATAGTATGGACTCATTCCAATGCCACTGTGCTGGCTGTTATTATAAGCAAACTCGAGTAATGGAATATACTTATCCCACTGACCTTCCTTCTGGTTAATAGTGCACCTTAGCATATCTTCCAGAACTTGGTTCACCCTCTCTGTTTGCCCATCTGTTTCGGGATGATCTCTACACAGCTTAAGCTTCACTTCTATGCACTTAGAAAAGCCTCTCCAAAAGCTAGAAGTGAACTTGGAGTCCCTATCACTTACAATATCATCTGGAAATCCGTGGATAGGAAATACATGTTGTAAATACATCGTAGCCAGCTCGGATGCATTCACATTCTTCCCCAAGGGAACTAACTTGACAAACTTTGTCAACCTGTCCACAATGACCCACACCTGTTCATTCTGCTCTGTGTCCTTGGCAAATGGGTGACAAAGTCCATAGAGATACTGCCCCATCGCCTGTCTGGAATAGGCAATGGTACTAATAGCCCACCTGGTTTCTCCCTGGGCACCTTTACTTGCTGACACTTGTCACAAGTCCTGCAGTACTCTATGATATCAGCTTTCATATTCCTCCAGTAGAACCTCCTCTTGATCAACTCATACGTTTTCCTCCCCCCAAAATGACCAGCCTCCGGGCGATCATGATGAAAATATAGTACCTGGTTGATCAAATGGTCCACACGAGGAAGGTACACACGGCCATTGTAGTACAAAACCCCATCCTGAAATGAGAATGGTGGCTCTAGCTGTCCTGAGCTCCTGCACCTCGGCGTCTTGTGCTTGAGCATGTTGAACTACTTGGCTAAACTCACTGACCGTCCTTGTTAATGCATTACATAAGCGTGTTTGGAATTCTCCCACTACTGTGGCTCTCCTAACGCGTGACAAAGCATCTGCCACCACGTTAGTCTTTCCTGCGCGATGCTCAATAGGAAATTCGCCAAACTCCATGAGCTTAACCATCCAGCGAGCTTGAGTTTAACTCTTTCTGTGTGAACAGATACACCAAAGGCTTGTGATCTGTAAACACCTTGAAACTTGCACCATAAAGATAGTGCCTCCAAACTCGTAATGCATTAACAATAGCCAGTAGTTCTTGCTCATACGTTGAGTACCGTTGCTCTGCAGGATTCAAAGTACGACTCTCATAAGCAATAGGCCTTCCCTCTTGCATAAGTACAGCTCCAATGGCCACTCCACTTGCATCACACGATACCTCATAAGGCTTAGAGGGATCTGCAATACATAAAACTGGTGCACGTACCAAAGCTTGTTTCAAAGCTTGGAAACTGCTCTCCTCTGAAGCACTCCATGCAAAGGGAACGTCCTTCCTTAGCAACCTAGTTAACGGAGAAGCTTTCTTGGCATAATCCTTGACATACCCGCCGGTAATAACCAGCCATGCCCAAGAAACTCCGTAACTCTTGTGCATTGCTAGGAACTGGCCATTGCTCCACCACTGCCACCTTCTGTGGATCAGTCTTCACTCCACTTGGCGTCACAATGTGACCCAAATACTCCACTTCGCACTGAGCAAATGCACATTTGCTCTTCTTTGCATAGAGCTTGTTCTCCTCAGCAATTGAAGAACTCTCCGCAAATGCTCCACATGCTCCTTCATATTCTTACTGTAAATAAGAATATCGTCGAGGAAGATCTCCACAAAGTCATGCAAGTAGTCACCAAACACCTCAGTCATCAACCGAGTGAATGTGGCTGGGGCATTTGTTAAGCCAAATGGCATAACAGTGAACTCAAAATGCCCGAAGCTAGTGTTGAAAGCAGTTTTGTAGATATCTGCCTCCTTCACAGCAATCTGATGATACCCGCTACGCAAGTCTATCTTGGTGAACACTCTGGCTCCACCGAGATGATCCATGATAGTATCCACACGTGGCATGGGCATCCTGTCCTTCACTGTTTGCTTGTTGAGAGCTCTGTAGTCTATGCACATCCTCATGGTGCCATCCTTCTTCCTGACAAGCAATACTGGTGCACCAAATGGAGACTTGCTCGGTTGTATGAAGCCATATTCCAATAGCTCCATCACTTGTCTCTTAACCTCTTGCTCCTCAGCATGGCTCAGTCGGAACGGCTTACGGTAAATGGCTTTCGTACCCTGTTCCAACACAATCTCATGCTCCACACCTCTTGCAGGTGGTAAGCCATGAGGTAGCTCGGAGGGAAGACATCAGCAAATTCCTCAAGGACAACTTGCACAGCAGCCTCGCCCAATGTGACATTAGAAGAATCTAACTCACGTATATACATCAGAAAGACTTGATCTTCTTTATTACGGAGATATTTCTTCAAAGACATAGTAGAAAGATACTTGTTTGGAGACTCAAGCCTTGTTCCAAACCAAGTGTCTTTCACTCCACTGTACTCAAGCTTCACTCGCTTGATGCTCCACTTGATCTCAGGATCCACACGCTCCAGCCAGCTCATCCCAAGGATGAGGTCCACACGCGCTAGCTCCGCAAGAAAGAAAGTCTCCACCAGCTGAGTTTTGCCAACCGTCAGCTGTAACTCCTCCACACAAGCATTCCAGCTCTGTGTGACAGTAGCTGAGCCCTCAATCTCGTATTGAGGCACAGTCTTCATGGGCAAGCTGCACTCCTGCACTAACTTTGCTGATACAAAGTTATCGCTACTTCCGCTATCCAAGAGGATTCGCACTGGACGTTCACCAAGTCGTCCCTCCACCACAATAGCACGTGTGTGTGGCTCCTCTGCCATGCAGTTTACCTGTCGAGCAAGAACAGACAAAAATTTACCTCGTGGCTTAGAACTATCTCCCTTGTGTTCCTCTCCACGCTCCATCTCCTGAAGCTTCTTAGGTGTCTCCTTGTCCTTGTCACCATTGAACCCCTTGCCCTTGGGCTTGTTCCTCCTTGGACAATTGGCCTTCCAGTGTCCCACCTCTCCACACAGTGGCAACGTTCACTATCAAACACCTTGACAATCTTCTTAGGCCGATTGTCGGTGCGATAAGAACTAGAAGCTACCAGCTTGGACTTCGGCCTAGCACGATGGCTATTCCCTCTATACTCTTGATGCTCACGAGGACTTGGAGAGGTGCTCCTACCACGCTTCTTGCCATGTCGCTCATTCTCCTTAAACACCTTATCCTCCTCATTTAGCAAGCGAGCATATTCGAACAGCTCCTCTAAAGTCTTGGACTGAATCACCGAGTTAAGATGTCTACGCAAGTTAGCACTTCGCAGCCCATCTACAAAATAATCCTTCTGCTGGTTGACAGACACGTCAGGTACACGGCAAAGTAATTGACTCAATTTCTCAATGTAATCGTCCAAGGTCATCTTCCCTTGCTCTAAATGTCGCAATTCACGCCTTGCATGAGACACATCGAACCGAGGAGCATACTCCTTCTTAAATAGTTAGAGAACTCCTCCCAAGTTGCAATCATCTCTGGTGAGCTAACTGGCGCTGATTTCGAATGCGTGTCCACCACCTCGCAGCTTTATCCTTCAAGGCTACTGATACAGCTATCATAGCCTGCTCGGTAGTCACTCCCTGTGCAGTGAGCAAGTTCGCTGCTATCTCAAGCCAACTCATAGCCTCATCCGCGCTTTACGGTAAAAGGTGGAACGCGAAGATGATCTAGCACCCTGCTCTTACCAGTCACGGTTCCTTGAGCAAGTTGATCTTCAATAGTATCCAACCGCTCACGAATCACCTCCAAAGAACCAGTCACGTACTCTTGAAATTGCTTGGAATCCTTTGCCATAGCGTATAGTTCGAGCATAATTTCTTGGTTTGTCCACTCCATTGGTTTGTCCTCTCCTTCCACCGGTCACTCATCTCGAACCTTCCTCGATACCAAATTGTTAGGTTCCACTACGTACAATCTGAGACCCTCACAAAGACCACCCGACCTCCCCCGAGCTGTCTCTAGTCTCCACACGCTGCTCTCCAAGAAAGCTTCCAAATAGTGTGCCCTTAATTCTCCTTAGATCTAGGTATAGCTCCTTGGGAATATTCTAGCTTATACCTTTTGGGGAATATTCTTTTGATTTGTTATATGGGTCATAACAAGTGCGATCTCAGGGGCTTTCTGGGCTCGGGCCAAACAACTGGAGCAGCAACAATGTATGGGTCGATACGAGCGGTAGGCTGCACCTGAAGCTTTCTAAGAGAGGCAACACGTGGTACTGTGCAGAGCTCACCTCCAATCAGAGCTTTGGGTACGGTAAGTACATATGGAACGTAGAAGGCCCTGTTGATAAGCTGGACAAGAATGTGGTCCTTGGTCTGTTCAACTACAAGGATGGGGACGACGGACACCATGAGGTGGATATCGAGTTTGCCAGATGGGGAAACGCAGCCTGGAACAACTACAATTACACTGTTTACCCTGCTTCTGGCACAGGCAACGTTAGCAGCACATACGAACTTGCGCTCAGTGGGACGTATACAACGCACACCTTCACACGCAGCAGCAACAGTGTTTCTCTCAAGGATACCATGGCTTTACTACCACGACTCCAATTCCTTCTTCCCGTGGACGACGCCCAGTGGGTATAACGTGAGTAAGCTCTCCTTGCCTGTTCACATGAACCTGTGGCTCAACGAAGGTGTTTGCTCCTTCTAATGGAGCTGAGGTTGAGATAACCATACACTCGTTTAAGTACACGCCGGCCTAATTCTCCGTTGTTGAAAACTTGGCGCAAGGCTATCCATATCGCTCCAGCCTCATCCGACATGAAACCAGCAAAGTTGACATTCTCCAAACCTGTTTCTTACAAACCTCTAGCATTGTGTTCAAGAACTTCAACACTGCAACATTATCTTTGCGGCACATATCTGTGTAAGCTATAGTGACCATGGATCTGACACTAAGAGAGCATTAGATAACAAAGATTAGAAAGTGTTATGAAGAGTTCTACAACTTACAATGGGTCATAAGGTGTATTCCAATTGTCGCCCAGTTTGATATACGGTGCGTGTGGTCCAGAAAACCCATTGATCATGAAGGTCTCCTCCACTTTGACACCTTCTGATAGTCAACTCCTGAACCCGGTCCCTCAACTGTCATTTTGAAGATCAGAGGCTGCTCCTCAACACCATGCAGTTCCATCCCTGGAACATGTATGACGTGAATGAAAGGTATTGGCAACTTTGTCTTCAGCTCTAGAAGACTCTCGTAACCCTCTCTAAAGTGTGTCTCCTTCTGTCTTGATTGTGTAATCCAGTCCTGAGTCCTAAAGGAAAGGTCACGTTAGTGTGTAGAGATCAAGAAAAATACCTTCAATGGTTTGTTAAAGGTTCAAGTTTTGAGAGTAAACTAGTGTACGAGACTTCTCCTTCTTCCTTGAAAAGTTCTTCAAAGATGAGCTCACACGCGGCTTGAAACTCAATCACTCGTTGATTGGTTTGCGGACTGCTCTTTACCACGTTGTTGACACTAGATCTGGCACGTTAAACGTTTAAAGCTGACACTGAGGGGCTGACTGGATGCTGATGAACACCTTTGTGAATGAACAACCTTGTAAAAGAAATGTCATCTGGCAGAATGTAGTACACATAAGCCAGACAAGTGTGCACTAGCAATGGCTCCTCTCCACAATGCTTACATTTCATGCCTATTACTTTGCCTGTCTCAGTTGTCTTTTGCCTTCTCCACAGCACCCTTGAAGTGACATTCATTTGCTTTCTTCTCAAAAGCTAAGTAGGGCAGGTAGGATTGATGCATTTGAGATGTCCGACACATGAATTTCGACTGACTTGCCTCGGAACATGCCAGTGTGTTGTGCTCGGGTGTGTCCAATGGTAGCAGCCATCCTTGCGTCATCCCCAAGTACTTCTCTGTGCTTTCTTTCTTTGGGGAAGTTCGTAAATGACATTTCCATTGTATATCTACGGTAGTTAGAGACTCGTTAACTTCAGACGAACCAATGAGATCCTTCCCTATCCTACATTTGTTTGCTCTTAGAAGACACACCAGCATGGATTCCTCACGCTCCTCTGTCCGCACCTGAACAACGGGCCCTTTGCCGGGCACAATGTGTAAAAGACAACTAGTTTGATGCATTGCCTTTTGGTAACAACTCCACATCCTCTCTAGAACTCGAAGAAACTGACATCAATTGAACACATGTATACTGAACCAACAAGGAATGTTGAAAGCAAAGTGAAGATCATGTTCAAACACAAAAGCATTTTCATCTTCATCGACTGGGAAATCTTTGTCAATGCTTCATAGGTAACTCTGGCCATGACAACGCAAGGAGAAAGCTCGGTGGTTTAGGAAAGCAAAGCAAAGATTAAACACACTCTCATTCGCCAAAAAAAATTATAATCGTTGATAATAAAGTGAATACACTTTTGTATAATTAATCTATGCCATTTAGCTCACAGTGTTTTTAATGCTGTCCTCTCTAGTATCACCGATTTAATTTAGTTATACCTTTTATGATTTGAATATCTTCACCTTTACCAATTATTCACATATTTAATATAATCCTAATATTAATGTCACTTTATTCCGTAGGGTTCACTGTTTTCATTACGGCTAGGGTTTTTTGGTAGATAGGTTTATTGTTTCCACTGCGGCTAGGTTTTTCAATCTCAGATCTGAGTTCTGAAATCCTCTCCAAGGGGCTTGAGAGGAGTGGCGCCATCCATTTTGAGTCGATTCGTGCAGCGCCCAAGTAAATCATCGAGATTTCTGTGCCGATTTAGATTGTCGGCACCATCTTGCTCAGTCGGCGGCCACAAGGTATGTGCAATTTCTTTATTTTATGATTTGCGGCTCAAATAATTTATTTTTCAGAGATAAAGGGTCTTCCCATTTGTGATGATTGAGAGTGACGGCACCATCCTGGTTCAGTCGGCAGCCACAAGGTATTTTCGATTTGTTTATTTTTTTCTTTGCGGCTCAAGTATCCGTATCACAATGTTTTTTTTTCCAAAGTTAATGTGTTTTCCCATTTGTGTCGGAATCCTAGAGATAAAGGTCTTCCATTTGTGCCAACTGAGAGTGACGGCACATCCTGGTTTAGTCGGCAGCCACAAGGTATTTTCGATTTGTTTATTTTTTTCTTTGCGGCTCAAGTATCCGTTATCACAATGTTTTTTTTTCAGAGTTAATGTGTCTTCCCATTTGTGTCGGAATCCCAGAGATAAGGGTCTTCCCATTTGTGCCAACTGAGAGTGACGGCACCATCCTGGTTCAGTCGGCAGCCACAAGGTATTTCGATTTGTTTATTTTTTTCTTTGCGGCTCAATTATCCGTATCACAATGTTTTTTTTTCAGAGTTAATGTGTTTCCCATTTGTGTCGGAATCCCAGAGATAAAGGGTCTTCCCATTTGTGCCAATTGAGAGTGACGGCACCATCCTGGTTCAGTCGGCAACCACAAGGTATTTTGAATTTGTTTATTTTTTGCTTTACGGCTCAAGTATTTCTTTTTTCAGAGTTAATGGGTCTTCCCATTTGTGCCGTCTAAGAGGGACGGCACCATCCTAGCTCAGTCGGCACCATTATCTCTTCAGTGCCGTTTGAGAGGGTCGGCACCAACTATCTCAGTCGGCAAGATTTGTTCTTCTACTTCTCTATGCCGACTGAGAGGGTCGGCACCATCTAGCTTGAGTCGACAGCCACAAGGTTAGTCATCTTTGATTTTTATTTTTCATTTTGTCTCCTAATCAATTGACTTGTGTGTTTGCTTTTTAGAGTTTACAAAATGGTGAGAGCTTCAAAACGTCTACTAGAGACTGTGCCTGATGAAGAGCCACGAGAAGAAAGAGGATATCGAAGCACAAGCGAGGAAAGAGAGGAGAACCATCTAATGTAGCAAAGAGGATCCTCCAGTGACTCAGTCTGAAGTAGTACCAGTTGAGCAGGAGCAGCCTCCATCAACCATCACAGATTTCCCGGAGAGCTCGTCGCAGTTGCCTCCCTCATCCGCTGAGGTTGCAGTCCTGAACGAGCAAGTGCAGATGACAGAGGCAGTTGAAGCTAGCGAGGACGACTTGGAGGAGGCAGTCAGCAAAAAGAGAGGCCACGGGAAAGCTGATTCAAAAGGCAAGAAGGCAAAGAGCGATAAGGAGCCGAAGGAGTTATACAGCATACCGACGAGCCTGCATTTGGAGAGCTCAGCGAACCTACTCGACAAAATTATTGTCAAGGGACTTGGTGATCCTCCTGATGTGCCCATCTGTAGAATGCATTCGAACGAGGTGGTTCGACGAGTGAACCCAGGGGACTTGGAAAGGCTGGTGTCATCGTTGAAGAAGGCTGGTTATCTACGCAACACGGCCTTGTTCATTCTGTCCATCGAAGATTGACTCACTGTTGAGGAGCTATCGGAGCTGTCAAAGGACACGGTTCAGTACGAGCAGCACCGGTCTTTCGAGCAAGCTCTTACTCAGCCTGAGTACAAACAGTGGGCTTCAAGGCTCTCAAACCGGAAGTTCAGCTGCTAGGACGAGAACTATAGGCTACAAGCTTTGCAGAAGCTCTACTGGGAGGATGCAGAGGACAACCAGCGATGGGCTATTTGCGTTCGATCGAGTTTCATCTCCACGGAGAACCTCGACAATCTTCAACTGGTTTCGATGTTCCAATCGATAAACATGTGAGTATTTTCTTTTCTTTTCGTTAAGGTCTAGACTTACAGTTTCATTGAACAAATCTTCAGCAACATATGTGGAAACAATGCTACCACATATTCTCCTCGCTGTAAAGGCGGTCTGCACTAGTACCGAAGGAACTCAGAAAATCCTTGAGTCACTCATGGAGGTTGATCATCTTGAGGTGCGGAAGTGGAAGGAGAGTTCAACAGGAAAGACGGCTTGGCATCCTCTTCCAAACCTGATCTGCGCAAAGATCCTTTTCAAGGTAACCTCCGATTTAATTGATAGGAAACCAGTTTTTAACTTATTCTATGTGCAGAACGAGATTGACGATGATCTCGATAGAGCAGTCACCAGTGCTAAGGGCAATCCACAGCTTGAGCTGAACCTGAAGCAACTAGTGTACAAGAAGCATGACAAGTGTATGCAAAGTTCCTCTCCATCATAGACCCAGACTTGGGGGAGGAGTGGTTTTAGAAGGTGACGAACATCTCTCATAAGCAGTGTCGTTGGATGGGCATTGAGAAGCTGTATGTGATGTCAAAGGCGAAGATTTCAAACATGCTGCGACTCCGATACTTGAACAAGCTCACTCGTCTCGAATCCAAGGCAGAACAACAGACACTTGGGCTACTAGGCATGCAGGACAAAGAGTGGATCAAGTGGTTCACCTTGGACTTATATTGGAAGGCTGTGCGCGAGGAAGCCATTCAGATCCTTAAGGGGTTGCGAGAGGATGGTGAAGAAGTTGGAATGAATGTTGACTTCATGAGCTGGTTTGATGAGATGCAAACTCGGAGTAAGTGCTGGTCTTTCAGCCCTTCCATGACTGCATACGGTTCACTTATTTGATGGAGCTGAATGAGTTTCTGGAGCGTGAGGAGTTTGCGCGTCGGATGATATGGAGGTAAGCTTTCATTCCAGCATTGCTATTGTCTGACTTTGTGTTACAGGTTCATACTGGCGAAGAAAATGGCACCGTCTCAGATGATGAAGCTGTGGACAGATCATACAAGCGAGCCTCACATGTGGTCGAAGAGCAGAGGAGCTCTAACACCGTTCGAACGGGAGCATGTTCCATTTTGGCTTGACTGTCCGTCGCAACAGCCACCAGCTTGGGAGAGCTCACTATTCGACGTGCATGGCAATGATCTACCAGCGATTGTTTGGGAGCCGGACGAAATAAGGCTATCAAGAAGAGCAAGATGAAGAAGAGGGTGCGGAAGACAACTACACCTGCAAAGAAATCGGGAGCAGGACGAAGCTCTTCTACAGCACCTCCGTCGGCAATCGACTTTACAATCAATGAGGTGCAGCCACTTGTAGCTGGTTTGGACATCAAGGACGACCTAATGACCTTCATCCCGACCCTGGCTGCATCCCGTGGATCCTACGACCTGGCTGTGTGCGATATGGAGGAGATGAGCAGGTCTTTCTTCGAGCCGGGTGCTTCCGAGACAGAGGTGTACACCAAGCTCCGACAACAGGTTGACAGACTGCATATGGCTGAGTCACAAACGGTGTTCCAGGAAGTGGTAGGTGAATACGGCTTCAACCTCATCATCCTCGACTTGCCCAATGAGCTTGTATATGGAGGTGCTAGCATCAACAAGGACATTGTGCAGCTAGATCTGGTGAACTTTGAGGAGGCCTTGCAGTTCAGTGGAATGCACTTGGCAGCGAGTGGTTTTCATGGTCATCTTCGCGAGTTCTCCTTCTGTATCGGCGGTGATTCAAGCGGCTGCGGTAATCAACTTGGAGGTTGCAGGGACTTACAGCGTCTACCATGCACGAGGCTGGGGATACCGTGACAAAAATTAAGGTAAGCTAGCTATTCAAGTTCAAATTTAACTTGGTCTATGTGGCAGGATAACTTGTTAGTTCTCTTGGTGCTGCAAAGCTCTGAGAAGAAGTCAAAGAGGCAAACCCTCTGGCGTTGACAAACACGATCCTCGTCGACACCGCCGACCTTTTTTAGGAGGCTTGGTAAGGAAGTACTTTGCTTTGTTTATCCTAATGGAAGTTTGTGTAGGATGATGATTCAACCGAAGAGTGTTTGACTCATGCAGCTTTTGATCGAGCGTCTCACTAGACTAGTCTGGGATATTGGTTCCGGAACCGGATCATCGTTGTTAGTTGCTGTCGAGCTCGGAAGGAATATTATAGGAACCGAGAAGAGTTTCAAACTCTCTAGGTTGGCAACAAACAAGCTCGCAGAGAACATTATAAGAGGAAATACCTACTCAGACACCTCCACGTCCAAGCCTAACTGGTGGTTCGAGAACTGCAGCTTTACTTAAGATGGAGAAGAAACTTTAGCTAATGTGTATTGAGTAATAAATTAAGCTAATATAAAAAAGATAAGGTAGAAATACAAACAGTTTTACTAGAATTCTTTTTTGCCGACTGAGGCCAATACTGCCGACCAGAAAGAATATTCTAAAATATTCTAGAATATTCTAGAATATTCGAGCCCAGGCCTCCTGGGCCCCAAGCCTCCAAAATGGCGGCACTCTGTTCTTGCCTGTCTAAGATATCAGTTACGTGCTTTTCTTCTCCCTTGTATACACATGTAGCATCTTCTTCTTCCCTTGCTATTTAGGGTTCCAATTGGTACCAACGGAACTTGCTTGGGGTTCAAAATACTGTCCATATTCAGTACCAACAGTACCTTGTTTTCGAGTTCGAATATTGTGTTTACGAACGATACCGTTTGGCTGCTGTGTTTCATAAGCTCCATCTACGAAAACCTTGTGGATTGAGGCTGGCATTTTGTCTAATTATACTATGTGCATTTGAAGGTCAGGTTTGGGGCAATGTATCTACGACCTCGTCTTGCTTAGGGGCTTTAGAGCATACATTGTCATAGAGAGTGCTGTTGCCGACTGTGGAACAAGTGTGTACCGTGGAAGGCTAAATTTCCGAGCAACCTGTAAGCTTTGTGTTTGTGTGTGTGTGATAGAGAGAGAGAGAGAGGGAGAGAGAGAGAGAAAACACACACACACACACCTTAGCTAAGGAACCATAGATTTCGTCCGTAATGAGGCAAGCAGGTAATTCAGGGAGGGCAGAGAGGTATTTTTCAATATGCTCTTTGTAACGTACTCAATGTCTTAACACAATCGTTTGGATTGGAAGGTTCATCAGGTGATTAAAGATATTGGTTTCTTATGTGCTCGTTTCTTGGCTTCCGACATGCAGACTCTCATAGTGTTGTGAGTACAAGAAGCTTACTTGTGCTCCGGAGTCAGCAAAATGGGATGCGAGAAACATTGCTGGGATTATGGGGAACACCATGACTCATTGCTAGTGCACATCTTGAGAGGAATTGGAGATTGAGAAGTGGAGGATGGGATACGTGGGGTGAACATGGGAGACGTGGGAAACGTATGAGTGGCGTGAAATGGACGGTATTATGCTGCCAGAGAGAATCCAGAAGACCCCGATGCACAGAGTATAATTAGACAAAATGCCAGCCTCAATCCACAAGGTTTTTGTAGATGGAGCTTATGAAACACAGCAGCCAAACGGTATCGTTCGTAAACACAATATTCGAACTCGAAAACAAGGTACTGTTGGTACTGAATATGGACAGTATTTTGAACCCCAAGCAAGTTCCGTTGGTACCAATTGGAACCCTAAATAGCAAGGGAAGAAGAAGATGCTACATGTGTATACAAGGGAGAAGAAAAACACGTAACTGATATCTTAGACATGCAAGAACAGAGTGCCGCCATTTTGGAGGCTTGGGCCCAGGAGGCCTGGGCTCGAATATTCTAGAATATTCTAGAATATTCTAGAATATTCTTTCTGGTCGGCAGTATTGGCCTCAGTCGGCAAAAAAGAATTCTAGTAAAACTGTTGTATTTCTATCTTATTCTTTTTTATATTAGCTTAATTTATTACTCAATATACATTAGCTAAAGTTTCTTCTTCATTAAGTAAAGCTGTAGTTCTCGAACCACCAGCTTGGCTTGGACATGGAGGTGTTTGAGTAGGTAATTCCTTTGGTCTAATGTTCTTTGCGAGCTTGTTTGTTGCCAACCTAGAGAGTTTGAAACTCTTCTCGGTTCCTATAATATTCCTTCCGAGCTCGACAGCAGCTAACAACGATGATTCGGTTCCGGAACCAATATCCCAGACTAGTCTAGTGAGACGCTCGATCAAAAGCTGCATGAGTCGAACACTCTTCGGTTGAATCATCATCCTACACAAACTTCCATTAGGATAAACAAAGCAAAGTACTTCCTTACCAAGCCTCCTAAAAATGGTCGGCGGTGTCGACAAGGATCGTGTTTGTCAATGCCAGAGGGTTTGGCCTCTTTGACTTCTTCTCAGAGCTTTGCAGCACCAACAAGTTATCCTGCCACATAGACCAAGTTAAACTTGAACTTGAATAGCTAGCTTACCTTAATTTTGTCACGGTATCCCCAGCCTCGTGCATGGTAGACGCTGTAAGTCCCTGCAACCTCCAAGTTGATTACCGCAGCCGCTTGAATCACCGCCGATACAGAAGGAGAACTCACGAAGACAACCATGAAACCACTCGCTGCCAAGTGCATTCCACTGAACTGCAAGGCCTCCTCAAACTTCACCAGATCTAGCTGCACAATGTCCTTGTTGATGCTAGCACCTCCATATACAAGCTCATTGGGCAAGTCGAGGATGATGAGGTTGAAGCCGTATTCACCTACCACTTCCTGGAACACCGTTTGTGACTCAGTCGTATGCAGTCTGTCAACTTGTTGTCGGAGCTTGGTGTACACCTCTGTCTCAGAAGCACCCGGCTCGAAGAAAGACCTGCTCATCTCCTCCATATCGCACACAGCCAGGTCGTAGGATCCACGGGATGCAGCCAGGGTCGGGATGAAGGTCATTAGGTCGTCCTTGATGTCCAAACCAGCTACAAGTGGCTGCACCTCATTGATTGTAAAGTTGATTGCCGGCGGAGGTGCTGTAGAAGAGCTTGGTCCCGCTCCCGCTCCCTTTTGCAAGTGTAGTTGTCTTCCGCACCGTCTTCTTCATCTTGCTCTTCTTGATAGCCTCTATTTCGTCCGGCTCCCAAACAATCGCTGGTAGATCATTGCCATGCACGTCGAATAGTGAACTCTCCCAAGCTGGTGGCTGTTGCGACGGACGTCAAGCCAAAATGGAACATGCTCCCGTTCAAACGGTGTTAGAGCTCCTCTGCTCTTCGACCACATGTGAGGCTCGCTTGTATATTTGTCCACAGCTTCATTGTTTGAGCAGTGCCATTTTCTTCGCCAGTATACCTGTAACACAAAGTCAGACAATAGCAATGCTGGAATAAAAGCTTACCTCCATATCATCCGACGTGGCTCCTCACGCTCCGAAACTCATTCGGCTCCATCGAATAAGTGAACCGTATGCAGTCATGAAGGCTGAAAGACTAGGCACTTGCTTCGATTTGCATCTCGTCAAACAGCTCATGAAGTCGATATTCGTTCCAACTTCTTCACCATCCTCTCGCAACCCCTTAAGGATCTGAATGGCTTCCTCGCGCCAGCCTTCCAATATAAGTCCAAGGTGAACACTTGATCCACTCTTGTCCTGCATGCCTGGTAGCCCAAGTTCTGTTGTTCTGCCTTGGATTCGACGAGTGAGCTTGTTCAAGTATCAAAGTCGCAGCATGTTTGAAATCTTCGCCTTGACATCACATACAGCTCTCAATGCCCATTCAGCGACACTGCTTATGAGAGATGTTCGTCACCTTCTAGACCACTCTCCCCCAAGTCTGGGTCTATGATGGAGAGGAACTTTTGCATACACTTGTCATGCTTCTTGTACACTAGTTGCTTCAGGTTCAGCTCAAGCTGTGGATTGCCCTTAGCCTGGTGACTGCTCTGTCGAGATCATCGTCGATCTCGTTCTGCACATAGAATAAGTTAAAAACTTTTCCTATAAATTAAATCGGAGGTTACCTTGAAAAGATCTTTGCGCAGATCAGGTTTGGAAGAGGATGCCAAGCCGTCTTTCCTGTTGAACTCTCCTTCCACTTCCGCACCTCAAGACGATCAACCTCCGTGAGTGACTCGAGGATTTTCTGAGTTCCTTCGTACTAGTGCAGACCGCCTTTACAGCGAGGAGAATATGTGGTAGCGTTGTTTCCACAGATGTTGCTGAAGATCTGTTCAATGAAACTGTAAGTCTAGACTCTTAACAAAAAGAAAAGAAAATACTCACATGTTAATCGATTGGAACATCGAAACCAGTTGAAGATTGTCGAGGTTCTCCGTGGAGATGAAACTCGATCGAACACGAATAGCCCATCGCTGGTTGTCCTTGCATCCTCCGGTAGAGCTTCTGCAAAGCCTGTAGCCTATGGTTCCCGTCCCAGCAGCTGAACTTCCGGTTTGAGAGCCTTGAAGCCCACTGTTTGTACTCCGGCTGAGTAAGAGCTTGCTCGAAAGACCGGTGCTGCTCGTACTGAACGTGTCCTTCGACAGCTCCGATAGCTCCTCAGCAGTGAGTCGATCTCCGATGGACAGAATGAACAAGGCCGTGTTGCGTAGATAACCAGCCTTCTTCAACGATGACACCAGCCTGTCCAAGTCCCCTGGGTTCACTCGTCGAACCACCTCGTTTAATGCATTCTACAGATGGGCACATCAGGAGGATCACCAAGTCCCTTGATAGTAATTTTGTCGAGCAGGTTCGCTGAGCTCTCCAAATGCAGGCTCGCCGGTATGCTGTATAACTCCTTCGGCTCCTTATCGCTCTTCGCCTTCTTGCCTTTTGATCAGCTTTCCCGCGGCCTCTCTTTTTGCTGACTGCCTCCTCCAAGTCGTCCTCGCTAGCTTCAACTGCCTCTGTCATCTGCACTTGCTCGTTCAGGACTGCAACCTCAGCGGATGAAGGAGGCAACTGACGAGCTCTCCGGGAAATCTGTGATGGTTGATGGAGGCTGCTCTGCTCAACTGGTACTACTCACTGGAGGATCCTCCTTTGCTACATTAGATGGTTCTCCTCTTTGCCTCGCTTGTGCTTCGATATCCTCTTCTCTTCCCGTGGCTCTTCATCAGGCGCAGTCTCTAGTAGACGTTTTGAAGCTCTCACCATTTTGTAAACTCTGGAAAGCAAACACACAAGTCAATTGATTAGGAGACAAAATAAAAATAAAACAAAGATGACTAACCTTGTGGCTGCCGACTCAAGCTAGATGGTGCCGACCCTCTCAGTCAGCACAGAGATGTAGAAGAACAAATCCTGCCGACTGAGATAGTTGGTGCCGACCCTCTCAGACGGCACAAATGGGAAGACCCATTAACTCTGAAAAAAGAAATACTTGAGCCGCAAAGAAAAAATAAAAAAATTCAAAATACCTTGTGGCTGCCGATTGAACCAGGATGGTGCTGTCACTCTCAGTCGGCACAAATGGGAAGACCCTTTATCTCTGGATTCCGACACAAATGGGAAGACACATTAACTCTGAAAAAGAAAACATTATGATATGGATACTTGAGCCGCAAAGAAAAAATAAACAAATCGAAAATACCTTGTGGCTGTCGACTGAACCAGGATGGTGCCGTCACTCTCAGTTGGCACAAATGGGAAGACCCTTTATCTCTGGGATTCCGACACAAATGGGAAGACACATTAACTCTGAAAAAAAAAAACATTATGATATGGATACTTGAGCCGCAAAGAAAAAATAAACAAATCGAAAATACCTTGTGGCTGCCGACTGAACTAGGATGGTGCCATCACTCTCAGTCGGCACAAATGGGAAAACCCTTTATCTCTGAAAAATAAATTATTTGAGCCGCAAATCATAAAATAAAGAAATTGCACATACCTTGTGGCCGCCGACTGAGCAGGATGGTGCCAACAATCTAAATCGGCATAGAAATCTCGATTGATTTACTTGGGCGCTGCACGAATCGATTCGAAATGGATGGCGCCGCTCCTCTCAAGCCCCTTGGAGGAGATTTCAGAACTCAGATCTGAGATTGAAAAAACCCTAGCCGCAGTGGAAACAGTAAACCCTATCTACCAAAAAACCCTAGCCGCAATGAAAACAGTGAACCCTACGGAATAAATGTGACATTAATATTTAGGGTTAATATTAAAATATGTGAATAATTGGTAAAGGTGAAGATATTTCAAATCATAAAAGGTATTAATTAAATTACATCGGTGATACTAGAGAGGATAGCATTAAAAACACTGTGAGCTAGGCAGCATAGAATAATTATATACAAAAGTGTATTCACGTTTATTATCAACGATTATAATTTTTTTTGGCGAACGAGAGTGTGTTTAATCTTTTGCTTTGCTTTCCTAAACCACCGAGCTTTCTCCTTGCGTTGTCATGGCCAAAGTTACCTATGAAGGCATTGACAAAGATTTCCCAGTCGATGAAGATGGAAATGCTTTGTGTTTGAACATGATCTTCATTTTGCTTTCAACATTCCTTGTTGGTTCAGTATACATGTGGTTCAATTGATGTCAGTTTTGCGAGTTCTGGAGAGGATGTGGAGTTGTTACCAGAAGGCAATGCATCAAACTAGTTTGTCTTTTACACATTGTGCCCGGCAAAGGGCCCGTTGTTCAGGTTGCGGACAGAGGAGCGTGAGGAATCCATGCTGGTGTGTCTTCTAAGAGCAGACAAATGTAGGATAGGGAAGGATCTCATTGGTTCGTTTGAAGTTAAACGAGTCTTTAAACTACCGTAGATATACAATGGAAATGTCATTTACGAACTTCCCCCAAAGAAAGAAAGCACAGAGAAGTACTTGGGGATGAATCGCAAGGATGGCTGCTACCATTGGACACACCCGAGCACAACACATTGGCATGTTCCAGCGCGAGTCAGTCGAAGTTCATGTGTCAGACATCTCAAATGCATCAATCCTACCTGCCCCTACTTGGCTTTTGAGAAGAAAGCAAATGAATGTCACTTCAAGGGTGTTGTGGAGAAGGCAAAGACAACTGAGACAGGCAAAGTAATAGGCACGAAATGTAAGCATTGTGGAGAGGAGCCATTGCTAGTGCACACTTGTCCGGCTTATGTGTACTACATTCTGCCAGATGACATTTCTTTTTACAAGGTTGTTCATTCACAGAGGTGTTCATCAGCATCCAATCAGCCCTCAGTGTCAGCTTCAAACATTCAGCATGCCAAATCTAGTGTCAGCAACGTGGTAAAGAGCAGTCCCGCGAACCAATCAACGAGTGATTGAGTTTCAAGCCGCGCGCGGAGCTCATCTTTGAAGAACTTTTCAAGGAAGAAGGAGAAGTCTCGTACAATGGTTTACTCTCAAAACTTGAACCTTTAACAAACCATTGAAGGTATTTTTCTTTAGATCTGTACACACTGACATGACCTTTCCTTTAGGACTTGGGACTGGATTACACAATCAAGACAGAAGGAGACACACTTTAGAGAGGGTTACGAGGGTCTTCTGGAGCTGAAGACAAAGTTGCCAATACCTTTCATTCACGTCATACATGTTCCAGGATGGAACTGCATGGTGCTGAGGAGCAGCCTCTGATCTTCAAAAATGACAGTTTGAGGGACCGGGTTCAGGAGTTGACTACATCAGAAGGTGTCAAAGTGGAGGAGACCTTCATGATCAATGGGTTGTTCTGGACCACACGCACCGCATACCAGACTGGGCGACAATTGGAATACACCTTTATGACCCATTGTAAGTTGTAAAACTCTTCATAACACTTTCTAATCTTCGTTATCTAATGCTCTCTTGCAGTGTCAGATCCATGGTGACTATAGCTTACGCAGATATGTGCCGCGAAGATAATGTTGCAGTGCTGAAGTTCTTGAACACAATGCTAGAGGTTTGTAAGAAGCAGGGTTTGGAGAATGTCAACTTTGCTGGTTTCATGTCGGATGAGGCTGGAGCGATATGGATAGCCTTGCGCCAAGTATTCAACAACGGAGCAAAGATGAAAGGGAGGGAAAGAAGCTGTCTGTTTCACTTTATGCAATCCGTGCGTCAGGTGACAAAGAAATGGATCGCAGAAGAACATCGCGAAGAACACATGAAGCTTGCTCGTGCCTGGCCTGCAGCACTGAATGAACAATCTAAGAAAGAACAACTCAATTCTCGAGTCTTTTGGGAAGGACGAGCGTCAAACATTCGAGCTTTGAAGACATGGCTGTCTTGGTGGATCAGGCATGAGGACCACATCTCCATGGCGGAACTGGGAGACATGACAGAAGAAGGACTCGCGAGCGTTCCAACTACAAACAATGCTGAAGTGATTCACGCGAGAGCAAGAAGAGCAAGATTGGCCAAAAGAGTACCACTGCTGGAGGCGACAATGTTAGACCTCACCGATGCAGTTATGCAGAGTGCGAAGGTGAAAGCGGCAATAGAAGGGAGGTATACAGGGTCAGGGCCTTCGAAGGAAACTCTGTTGAAACGAGTGCAACGCAAACTCTCTGAGGGGAAAAGTGTATCTCCATCAACAATTATCAATCTGGTGGAAGGCGAGGAACACTTGACCAGCCCGGAGTTCACGAGTACCACTAACGTTCGAGTGCAAACTGTTAGGAGAACAGTCACAGGAACAGAACAGTCTGATGCTCGACGTTCACACAGACATGATGTAGAGTACACAGAGCGGGTGGTCCAAAACAACAGGAGAAAGAAGGTTCGAAGAGGTTTTGGAGAGAGAGATTGCTCAAACAGAGTGGGCCATCAGACGAATCGGAGCATCCAGTAAGGTTAAGTGTTTGGGGATGAATCAGGAAGGAACTGCTCTGTGTGGAAAACCAATCGGTTATCCAAGCAGAGTGCCAGCACCAGGATTCTATGGAAAACGAATGTACATTGATGCCTTGGGGAATGAGGAGTATGTACAACAGATGATGTGGTTCTGCCCAAAAGATTCAGGGTGTTTCACGCGGCCAAACGGCAAAATTCTTCGGTCACGAATTCCAACACCACCAACGGTTTGGCCTGTGCTCAAGGAAACGAAGCTGACAAGTGAGGAGGTCAGAGAACTACAGGATGCAGGCTTTGTTCTGGAAGGTTTACAGGGGATGGCAGGAAGAGTAGATGAGGGTCAGAAGGACAAAACACCATCGCCACCACGTGGAGCTGGATCTACAACAATTCCACCTTTCGAAGGACGTATGGTCGGACTCCAACAAAAATGTCTAAGGAACAAGAGAAGAATTTCCAAGGCCAAGACGTTTTTAGGTTGTGTGAAATGTTGAAGTGACAGCTAGAGGACGGAAGGAGGCTTTCGTTGTGTCGGCAGGAAATGACTCTGCAAAGGTGACTATTAATACTTATCCTTCATGCAGTTGTTCTACATTTCAGAAGAGCAAAAGTTGGAGCCCATGTGTACACATGTACTTCGTCTATAGCCGTGTGCTTGGCTTGAACCCGGAAGTCACATATTTTCTACAAAGGCGATCGCTCAGTGACATGGAGGTCCACCGTTTGCTGGTGAATTGCAACAGAGTTCATGACCCACCGGTGCTACAAGGATAAATGGTTTAGGGTAAAATGCTTTATTAAGCCAGTCATATTTAAGCCAGTCGGCATATATTAAACCAGTCGGCATATTAAAAAACTTATATATTCTAGAATATTCTTGAGAATATGCTAGAATAACCAGAATATCCGCGAAATATACTAGAATAATATGAAGCCTCGCCGCCTTTTCGCCGAGACCCTTATTTTAACAATTAATCAGAAGGAACATTACCATCATGGTCAATAACAATGTGACAAGTTTCACCAGGAGCCTTGGGGCCAACAATCCGCTCCACGGATTAAATGGTAGCAATATAAGGTGCCTTTTGGCTTATATAAATTGAGCGGGGCTCACTTGTCGTCTCCAAATCAGGTGCTGCTACTGCAACTTTTGCTCTTACTGATACCGCACATGACTGCATATATTAAGAGCTGAATGAGAGAGAGAGAGAGAGAAAGGGAGAAGAGAGATATGTTGATCAGTAGGTTAGAATATACATATATTCACAACATACAGATCCACACACATACTTGTACTCATGAATATTACACACACATACACACCGTAGATACATGGTATGGTTAAAGCTATAAAGGACAACACATATACATGTATATTTAAGTTTACTGTGATTACATTTCTTGTAGAAATTCATCTGATTTAAAACCGGGGAAGCAAGCTGTTTGGAAATCGACACACACATACAAACACATACACATACATTATGCATGTAATATCTCATAAAAGAACATTTGGTAATACATAAAATTATATAACATGGTGTAAATGCACATGTATAATACTTGCGGTTTTCTAGTTTTTTCGCCGGACTATAGTGGCTCCTTTTGTTTCAAAGATTATTCCCGCAAGCTCGACAAGAGGCTTAGTTGGTGGGAGGCACGTGCAGAGAGAGAGAGAGAGGCGAAGAGTTTACAACTTACAACTTCATTATAACTGCAGATAAGTTGGAGGAGAATTTCATGGAAATTGAACAACGTAGGTAAAGATATAGATAATATACATATATACGTGCATATATATATATATATATATGACATCATAGATGTATTTATCTACACACACACACACACTCAAGTATTGGCATGTATAATTCAATGTTAGTATTAAACAAATTAATGTCATATATATATATATATATATATATATATATATATCAGTGGGATTGAAATTTCTTAAATGCAGCTTAACATATTAACTGTTGGTGTGGTCACATGTTAACTCGCTTAACTGCTGCTCAACAGTTCGGTCCATTATGATTTATAACTATTAATATGCTCAAATTCATATTGTAGTCTAAATTATATCTACTACGGACACAACCAAAACACTTTTCCCATATCATTCTCCTTAATTCCGTAGTTTCCCCCACAAATCCCATATGGAATACTCGACCACTTCACATTCTTATTTTTACATATCCAGTCCCATAATACTAGTCGAGCACTGGGTACAATGGTGAGTTACTTTTGTGCTTCCCAAGGCTGAAAGAGTAGGGAAGGTATTGAACTTGTCTCCCTGGACATGGCACAAATCCCGTTCTTGACTATGATGATCACTTTAGGTAAACGATAGAGAGTTTTACACACGCGCACTGTATAAGTGTGTACACATACCTAGAGAGAGAGAGAGAGTTAATCTTTTTCCCATATACACCTATGCCATCTGAAAACTTATTAGCTCTGTTTTGGTGTGTGTATATATATATATATATACACACACACATACACAATTGTGTATGTGTGCGTGCGTGCGTGTGTGTGTGATTATGCAAATGGAAATTAAAAGAGGTCCATGGAGTTGAAATGCTTGTGATGCTTCAGCTGCTTAAGTCACCTTTCTGAACCAAGTATCTCAGAGTTAGTTTGAAATGTTTAGGGTGCTGACGTGGTAGCCTGCGTGGACGGCTATTGCCACGTGGTTAAAGGGATCCAGTATATAAGGAGGAGGGTTCTGTATAGGGTTGTGTTTAGGATCCAAGCATATCCTAGGTATATTCTATTAGATATTCTACATAAATCTAGGGTTCATATGGCGTCTTCTTACCGTTTTGAGCTTGGGAGCGGCAAGCAGCCTGAGGACGCATTCCAGATTTCTGAAGACGAGGCGAGAGGCTTTGGGGCTTTTATTGATAATGAAAGCATGTTTTTCGGGGTCCTCAACGTGATACTAGAAGGTAAGGGAATTCAGGGAGATACGTGCGGGATTCGTGTCGAGGATCGGGGCGTTTCTCAAATCGTTGAAGGAGTGCGAGACGTATAGTGCTGTGATAAGTCTTCTTCAGCCGCTACATCCTGTTCTAGACCCAACAAAGGCAGCAGCGGAGGCTTATCGGAGGCAGGACATGGCTGCGGCCAAGAAGGCTTGGAAGCTGCCTCACACTGGATATGAGGATGTGCTCCATCTTTTGGGGAAGTGCCTGAGGGAAAATGCGTCTTCGTGGGATCCGACTCGCAAGTACGTTCCTTTGGCACCTATTATCCAGAGCAGCGGTTGGGGCAAGTCGAGACTGGTGTGTGAGCTATGGCGCCGGGACATGTATGTCTTGTACATATCCTGCCTCCGGAGGAAGAGCACGGGCTTTCCCGGTCGTACCCCATTTCTTGCGGACCTTGTGGAGAAGGCAGAGACAGATGAGTTGAGCGTTGTTGTACTTATAGGCAGTATCATCTCGGTGCTCAACAAATCCTCCAAGAATTGTCAAGAGTGGATCAACTCCCAGATGGAAAACGAGGAGATTGCTTCAGAGATAATGTCAGCATACAACGACATCATGGATAACAAGCTAGAAAACAAGCTAGTCATCGCACCTCGTGATAACGAGGACCTTGCTTCTTACTACAAAGAATGCACAAAAGTCTACGGAGGCTTTTTAGCACAACACCTGGACCCTCTAGCAAAAGCAAAGAAGTTCCTGCTGCTCTGCGTGGACGAGGCAGGTGAGCTCTCGTCTCCAAAGTTTGTAAGCTTCAGGAGGATGCTCAAGTACGTGCCTTCGAGAAACTGCTTTTTTAGTGTAGCGCTTGGGACGGACAAGACCGTGGCAGACTTGGCCGCATCTTACGAGGACGATCCAAGTTCACGAGTGAGACTACTGAGTGGCACTCACCAGCTGTATGACCCAATCTGGCTGGTAGGTAGAAGCGATGTGCTGGTCACAACTGGAGATGGCGAGACCAGTCCAAAACAAGTTTTGCAATATGGACGACCTCTTTGGGCTGCCTACATGAGATGCGTTGAGGCAGATAACCAGGTGAATGCAACTATTGAGCTAGCTACGAAGAAGCTGCTGGGAAAGGATGTCGACTTAGAGACACCAGATTGGGTGACTAGGGACGTTGCGGTTACCGTTTTTGCATGTCTCATTGGACTCGACGTCGTTGCATGGGGGACACTGCCACAACAACTCGCTGCTAGGCACATGAGGACTATAGTCAAGATCTCTAAGGACCGGAAAAGGGTGTGTGTGTGTGTGTGTGACATACCACATCATTTACATTTCTCTAACTGTGTGTAGATTATTCTTTGTTTCAGGTATACACGGCTTCCGCTGCAGAGCCTGCGCTTGCTGCTGCAGCTGCAACATTACTTCACTACAATTCGGATGCTTACTTGTGCAAGTTTGTATCCAAGCTGATCGAGGTTTGCGTAGACGGGCTGGTGCTAGAAGGTGTTCGTGGGGAGATCGTGGCCAAACTTGTCATGCTCTTGGCCATGCACGAGTGCACGAAGTCGGAAAATTACATCAAGCCTGTCACCCTTTCCGAGTACCTGAAAACTCTATTTGGCAAGAGATTGTGAAGAAGCTCAGAGACAACGCTGTTCCACTGAACAGCATGGTTTTCTTCAATTGTTTCCTTCCCACCGCAACGGTACCTTCAAACGAGCAATGTCTGGAGTACTACAAGAGAGGCGCTGCGAGTATATGCAGAAGGAACCAACATACTCTAGACATTATCCTTCCGTGTCGTTCTTTGTGGCAAGAACAACAACCCAGTCCATCCAATAAAAGAGTTCGTGAGGATTCTGAGCTTGGTTCAAGGTTAGTACATATGGGGTTTCTTGGTTTACATAACTGAAGTGATTTTCTTTTTGGTAGTATCGCGGCACAGGTGAAGAATCTTAGGGAGCATTTCAGCAACAAAGTTAAGGTAGAGAAAGCTCATGAGAACTCGATACCCAGAAACGGGTGGACCATTCAATGTCCATACTTCTGCAAGTTGGCTCGAAAATGAACAGTGTGGAGGTAAAGGCGGACTGTGTAATTGCAGAAGGTTTGGATTATGGCTTCATCAAAGATAAGAAGCTGAGGGATTTGCTGCGGGTCCTTGCCACTACATGTGAAGACATATTCAGAGATTCAACTGATTCGGAGAGGAAAGTGTTGCAGGGTTTAATCCCTCTGGGATATGTGGACAAGGAGGAGACTGTGAAGAAGAGACCACGTAAAACACTGACTACACCGCTTAAGCTCCCGCCTGACCACGTGGTCGGAGGATTTAAGAAAATGGACTAAGTTCTTACATAATGTTTATGTATATAAAAATCTATAAATAATATATCAATAAAATGTTACATATTGAAAGGTATGTTACATGTTATGCATGGTGACTATTGAAAATGACCATTATTTATTATTACGTGTTAAAACTGTATGAAAGATAAGATTCTGAGAATAGTAAACATTATAACAAATTAATTCAAATCGGGTCTCTGCGAAAAGGAGTCCGGCTCAGGAGCTTCATATTATTCTAGTATATTCGCAGATATTCCTGTTTATTCTAGCATATTCTAGAATATTAAAAATATTCTAGAATATATAAGTTTTTTTAATATTGCTGCATATAATAAAGCATTTTTTATGTAAATCATTTATCTTTGTAGCACCGGTGGGTCATGAACTCTACTGTAATTCACCAACAAACGGTGGACCTCCATCTCACTGAGCGATTGCCTTTGTAGGAAATATGTGATTGTCCAGGTTCAAAACCAAGCACACGGCTGTAGACAAAGTACATGTGTACACATGGGCTCCAACTTTTTGCTCTTCTGAAAGGTAGAACAACTGCATGTAGGATAAGTACTAATAGTCACCTTTGCAAAGTCATTTCCTGCCGACAAACGAAAGCCTCCTTCCATCCTCTAACTGTCATGTCAACATTTCTCCACGACCTAAAAACGTCTGGCCTTGTGAATTCTTCTCTTATTCCTTAGACATTTGTTGGAGTCGAACCATACGTCCTTCGAAAGGTGGAATTGTTGTAGATCCAGCTCCACGTGGTGGCGAAGGTGTTTTGTTTCCTTCTGACCCTCATCTACTTTTTCCTGCCGTCCCTGTAAACCTTCCAGAACAAAGCATGCATCCTGTAGTTCTCTGACCTCCTCACTTGTCAGCTTCGTTTCCTTGAGCACAGGCCAGACCGTTGGTGGTGTTGGAATTCATGACTGAAGAATTTTGCCGTTTGGCCGCGTGAAACACCCTGAATCTTTTGGGTAGAACCACATCATCTGTTGTACATACTCCTCATTCCCCAAGGCATCAATGTACTTTCGTTTTCCATATAATCCTGGTGCTGGCACTCTGCTTGGATAACCGATTGGTTTTCCACACAGAGCAGTTCTTTCCTGATTCATCCCAAACACTTAACCTTACTAGATGCTCCAATTCGTCTGATGGCCCACTCTGTTTGAGCAATCTCTCTCTTCAAAAACCTCTTCGAACATTAACCTCTTTCTCCTGTTGTTTTGGACCACCTGCTCAGTGTACTCTACATCATGTCTGTGTGAACCGAGTATCAGACTGTTCTATTCCTATAACTGTTCTCTAACAGTTTGCACTCGAACGTTAAGTGGTACTTGTGAACTCCGGGCTGGTCAAGTGTTCCTCGCCTTCCACCAGATTGATAATTGTTGATGGAGATACACTTTTCCCCTCAGAGAGTTTGCGTTGCACTCATTTCAGCAGAGTTTCCTCGTCGAGGGACCTAACCCTGTATACCTCCCTTCTATTGCCGCTTTCACCTTCACACTCTGCATAATTGCATCGGTGAGGTCTAACATTGTCGCCTTCCAACAGTGGTACTCTTTTGGCCAATCTTGCTCTTCTTGCTCTCGCGTGAATCACTTCAGCATTGTTTGTAGTTGGAACGCTCACAAGTCCTTCTTTTGTCATGTTTCCCAGTTCCGCCATGGAGATGTGGTCCTCATGCCTGATCCACCAAGACAGCTATGTCTTCAAAGCTCAAATGTTTGACGCTCGTCCCTCCCAAAAAGACTCGAGAATTGCTAGTTGTTCTTTATGCAAGTTGTAACTAAAATGGGCATGGCTATAGTCCCATTTCCTAATAATTAGCAATTTTAGCTATTTAATTAGCATTTTCTAATATTAAAGGAATATTCTTTAGAATATAGTTTGAAAATAAGAATATTCTTTAGAATATTCTATTTTGTATTCTATCCCTTTAATAAATTATAGCATTCATTGAACAAAAATTAAAACATTATAAAAGTAGAAGGTATTAAATTATATAATATTTGCCTAATATAATTAAGGAAGAGCATAAGAGGTACATTATATAAATATTGATGTTGTTTTAAATATTAATATTTAAATATAACATTATTAATTAAAAATTTGTAGTAGTAATAATAATATATAAATCCTATAATAATATAGTCAATCTCCATATCATTTTTTTAAATTTATATAGTTAAGTATACAATTTTGGTACTATTATTAAAGAGTTTATAATAATTATGAATATTAAATATATGATATTTTATAATTTTGTAATTGCTTTAAGCTTCAGAAAACATACATTCCCTTGCAGTTTTGTTAATCGTGACTTTATCAACGCTTCTTCACATCTACCCATATCGAATGGATTTTAACATTTATAAAACATGCTGGGTCTTTTTGATTGGGAACCATGTTTTCTTTAGGCATCCATTATATTCTTTCGCTCTCCTTCTCGTGTCGCCTTTTTTGTGGTTTGAACCATGCAACCTTAACAATACTATTTTTGTGATTACTTCAAGTGTGTCGATAATTTGACCCATCCAAAAGGCTGATTATATGACGCATCTGGAGTAATGAGAACCATCATTAGTTTTTGAAGATCCTGGCAACAATCAAAGTATGCTTTAGGTTTTTGGTTCCTTTTCCAACAAAGTGTGGGGTTTGCACTTCCACATCAATACTGGCTTCTATGTCGTCTATGCTCAGTGATGTCATTTCAATCTTCCTCTCGCCACCGTTGTTTTAGGCCAGAAAGGGTGTTGCAATTCTGTACTTGTGACAGTAGGCCCTTCC
>PUQB01000933.1:0-25270 GCA_003024785.1 Selaginella tamariscina
AAAAAAATGAAATCAAACAAGGAGATTTCATTCCTTGTCATGGTAAATTTCGATATGATATTATTTTTCGTCCAGGGTTGGATCGTCTCTTTCAAAAGCTTTAAGGAAATGGGTGCGCTTGTGGGGATTTGATCATGCATGCAAATTCACAACTTAACACCGCTGTTGAATTTGCTTAAGAAACATTGTAGTGTTGCAGAAAAGGTGATTCGTAAAGATTGGATTTTTGACCAGCGAATGTGTTATAAACTTCTCGAATTTCACAATATAAGAAAGGAAAGCAAGCCATACTTCTTCAAGAATGAAAGATTAATTGAGTTTCATGGGGAGATCAGTCACTTAAGGATAATGAAGAATGCACATATCTTAATGGTAAACGACTCTCCTCAGAAGGCTATGCTCAACCAAAACATTGCTTGTATTCATCCAATCACTTTCGATTCATATTCTGATACTGATATCATGGATGAGCTAGTGAACTACTTGGATACGTGCCTCAGAAAGAAGAATCTCAAAAACTTTTGTGAGCAGTATCCACCGTATCAAACATTTTCTAAAGCTTTTCTTTCTCGTGATTTTGAGTTTTATGAAATGAAGGATAGCAATCGGGCGCTTTATAATATTATTCTTAAGGAACGTCATTCTTTAGACGAGCCTTTATGCAGACCTGGTCTTATTACATTTTATGTATTAACAAGGATGGTAACTTCCAATTGCATTCGTGAGAGTGTAAGGTGGTGGCAACAACATTAAAATATTGACCAAAATGATTATGAGAAGATTTCTCTGTATGGTTAGGAAGAAAGTATTTATAAATAAATTAACATATTGATGAGGAAATGATTTCATTTGTAATTATGTTTGATAGTATTTCTTAATTATTGTAAACTATTTTTAGAATACTATGAAAATTCTAAGATATTTTAGGAATATTCCTTACTAAGTAAGGTTATTGAAGGATTAATTGATTAATTAATTAATATTTAAGGCTTAATTACATATTAATTAAATGATTAGTTAATAATTAAAACTTAAGTATTAATTAGTAATTTATTTTATATTCCCATTTTTACATATCATGCTCACTTTAGTTACAACGTGCATCAAGAGCTCTCCCACTACATACTACCTTATTTATGTGACAGAGCCTCCCCCCCAATTTTCCTGTTTACATAAGTGCTGGCACGAAATCTCATTCTCAGAGGGAATATACTTGGTGAATTATCCATCGACCCCTAAACCCTAACCTGTCAAACCTAGGGATATTTCTAAACATATCTAACATGCGAACTCACCGGAACTAGCCATTAACCCAACCAGGACACGAAAAACCAAGGTAAGAATTTTCTAGATGGAAGTGCTAGCTTCACCTAGAGTTTCTTGCAAATACCTAATGACACTCGCCAGACCATTACTAGATACTCAAGTGCACTAAGCGGGCATGTTTCTTCTACACCTAGGGCTTATCAACATAGTACAATAGGTAACAACAGTCAATGTTCAAAGTAAAGGGGAGTCATAGTAAAAACTATGACATCAAGAGAGGTTAGGTCTCAAATTAGGTGTGCTAGTTGGCACATTGCTAGGGGGTGTTCATTTTGTTGTCTAGGGGTTAAACAATCGAAGCTTGTCTAAGGTTAAGCTTGGACAACTTTAAGCACATGACCACGTGAGTGCCTCACAAAAAGCTTTTGCTAATGAGGTTTGTTTAGTAGAATAATTGTGGACTAGGGTATGCCTTGGCCACACAAACCTTTATGAGTTAGTTGTGGGTCATAGTACCCCTCGTTGTATTCCTAGATAAAGGTGATTCCTTAACGAGTAAGTCATGATGCCTTAGCTTTGTCATAGGGGTATGTACAAGGCATGTCTTCTTAGTGGGGTTAACACATGAACATGTATAGGTCTTATGTGGCAAAACCCTAAAATCTATTTGGATTCTGAGGGTAGTCACTCTAAGAGACTTAGGGTAAGACCCTAAGTCTTGTGCCTACTTGGGCATCTGAGCTAGACTCTCCAGGTCTTTTGGGAGGACTTAACATATTTACACATAGTGATGATGCTAGATGGACACTTGACAACCACATATTGTCACATGGTGTCAAAACTCTAACACTCAAGGTTCAAACTAGCATTGACATCCTTCCATTCATTCATTAAGATTTAAGGTTTGAACCAACACTCATGTCCTTCCAATCTTATATAGTAAGTTTATTCAGTGTGTGTGTGTGTGTCTATCTATCATGAACACCCCATCAATAGCCATCATAAATAATGACACATGTTTATGATATAGGATGTATGTGCATGACCATGTTTGATCTAGAGGTTATGATGGATCATGTAGGTTTAGGAACGGCCATATTAAATCATATTGAATAACCATCTTAAATCTTATTGAATGACCATCCTAATTTTATTAGATGGTTATTTTAAATTCCATCTGATGGTTATCTTAAACTTGTGAGGTTAAGGGTCCAGCTTATAGATAAACTCACCAAGTTAAGGATAATAATTAAATTAAGGGTCCAACTTAGGGATAAACTTACCAAGTTAAGGATAATAATTGGGTTAAAGGTTAAAATCACCAAGTTAAGAATAACAATTAAGTTAAAGGTTCAACTTAAGAATAAAATTATCAAGTTAAAGATAATAATTGGGTTAAGGGAATTCATCAGGTTAAGAAAATAATTGGGTTAAGGGTCCAGCTTAAAAATAAATTTATTAGGTTAAGGATAACAATTAAGTTAAAAATCATTAAATAGTTAAACCTAGGTATGGGTAAACTTAGGAGCTTAAAATTAAACTCACTAAGTTAAGAATAATAATTGACTTAAGAATCTAGCTTAGAGATAAATTCATCAGGTTAAGGATAACAACTTCAATTTAAGAATAAACTCATTTGAAACGTGGATTAATTTTTTTGGCTTAAACCATGGTATTACTATTTATAATAGTAAACCCTAATTTTTAATATATATATATATATAAATTTATATAATGAATAAATTGAAAAGGTATTCATAAAATTAAAGAATATAAAATTAAATTTATATATTTAATCTAATTTAAAATTCATTAAAATTCATTATATAAATTGGTTTGAAATTTGTTAATATAAACCACAATGGTTTATTTAGTAGTTTAAACTATAGTTTAATTAAAATTGTTAATCCTTATCTAAAATTTATTAAATTAAGAATAACAACTTGATTAAGAGTTAATAAATTATTATTAATTAATTAAGCCCACCAACGATAGGCATGTGTACTAGTCATCTATTAAGACATAAGGTTTGAACCAACACTCACATCCTTTCATTACTCTTTTTGCTTCAAGTGAACTACATGGTGAGTTGTCTTCTATCAAAGTTGAATAATTAATTTGGTAGCATTTTAGGTAAGAACATTTTCAATTGAGGAGATGGTCACTTGTATGATAGCATCTCAAGTAAGAATAACTAATCCATACATATTCGCCATTAGCCAAGCTTATGCACAATGGCCATTGTTAACATGTCAATGGAAACTTAAACAAGTCTTATTATAAATCATGCAAATGACCTTGTTTTAAAAAGGGAGGACATTGTCTTGCTCTTGACATCCTCACCTCGAAGCCTTCCCTCTCTCACCCCTTTTGTTGGAGCATAAAGTGGGTTTGCACTAAAATGATTTTTATACACATGCATCTGATTGGGGTAAGATGGGGCCAACTGTTTTTTGTTTATCAATTTATGACCACGAATCAAACTCATGGACTCGCTATTTATTTAAGTTGATTAGTGAATTTAAGTAATTGATATTCATGACAAACATCATATTTTTATATTTGTTAGGATATGAAGAAGGTTTAATGACTAGTTAATTATAGTTAAATACAAGTGAACAACTAATAAATCATATAAAGAATTAAATTTAAATGATTAAAATGTTAAATAGCACTATATATTACAAATCCTCATGACTTACATTAATAAACATTAAAGCAAGCTACCAGTGCCTTGGACCCCAAGGTGAGTGTCATCCCCTAAGACTACTCCTTTTGATCCCTTCACCAGCAAGGACACTCATTCATCAAGCAAGTTTGACATGTGATGAGGTTGCAAAGATGCTTAAAGATTGATTTAGAAAGTCTTCATCATGTGACAAACTTAAAAATGAACATGCTTACATGCCACATAACACTTGTTTTTGGTCTTTCTTTTCATGAAATCTTTGTAGTTACATGTCATTATTGATGCAGTAAAAATGACCTCGGTAGTGGTAAATTGCACCTTGTAAGTCCAAGATATGCGACTTACCTTTTATTATATTTCAACATTTATCACCATTTCCCTTATCTTTACAATTTGTTATTTAGCTACCTTAGAGACATTGAACATGTAAGGCACTTACTTGCCATTCCATTTGGACGTTTGTTCAGGTCCCCTAGATTTTTTTTTGTGGAACATCTCCAACATCCATGTGAAAACCCGCTTTGACTAGTCCCATCAACTCCTCCCCTATAAGACTAGTCCCTTCATCCACATGCCACACAACCGGAAAGTTTGTTGGCTTGGTCACAATAGTATCAACAACTTCTACAAGGATGTTGACATCTAAACCACATAAGTAAATCCAAACACATTTTTTGTGGTCGCCACATATGTGTTCCCCATAGAAGCTTGGAACATGTGATGAATGAATTGCCTAGGCTGATTTAACATAAGCTTTACATGTTCCACGACTTACATCTTACCAGCACATCTTGCATTAGTTCTAGGACCAGCCCACTACTTTTTTACGCTTTTTGCTCCTTAACTAAGAAAAACATCACTTATGCTGTGATCTTGCACTTTAAATCCACTAATAGCAATTGTTAGTTGCACCTTAAATTGTTAGAAGTTTTTTAAAATGCATAAATAATATAGATATACTTACTTGAGATTATAAACATGTGCTACTATGGTAACCCATTTCTTCATGTGGTGGACATGGTTAAAATGAACCTAGTAGTTTGCAAAATTGCCATTCCCTAATATATCCATCCTCATGAAGAGATAAACACCTAAATCTGGTTCCCTCATGGACATCTTAAATACGGGACACTGTTGTTCGCCACTATCAAGTTAATCAAGAAATAGACACCATGTATGTATTTATAAGGGCATTTAGACTTTAAATCCAAAACAAACTAAATACTTATCTTTTAAAGTCTTCCACCCAATGTTTAATCCTAAAAAAAAATGATGAGTATAAAAAACACAAAAAGAAATGGTATAGTACCTTCATGTTGTAGTGGGTTGGAGTGAATGTATCAATTTATTGAATTGATTATCATTTAGAGAAGAATCATTGTTGAGGAGGATATCCATCACATGTTCCTTATAAATTATTTTTTAAATATACTTGGGGTGGTGGACATACTCTTTGTTGCAATATTCACAACTATAGCCTTCATCCTTTTTAGAGACTTTTTGCAAACCAATATGAATAGCTACTCTCCCAAGAGTAACATCAATTGATTTAAAATATTATTGCTTCACCAAACATAACTTCAAACAAATGGGAACACTATTACACCATTGATACTTAATACCATCGAATAATTGTTCAATAGATGGAGATTTCTTGGCTGCTTCATTGAACTTAGTGTCATTGACTCCTCTATTCATGTTGCATATGGGATCACTATATTGCAAATGTCCAGTATACTTCGCTAGTGAGCATGTGTCAATGAACCCACCAACAATTATTGTTTGTAACTAACATTATTTGTAACTAACATTATTTGTGAACATCTAGTTGAGTTTCCATTCCTTGGTGACAGCCACTATGCTCTTGCAGGGGTGGTAGAATAAAGCACATATTACCATTGTAATGACTAGTAATCTTCGACTTGGTGAACAAAAAACTAAGAGATGTTGATTCAAAGTCACGTTATCTTTAAAACGAATTGTGAATTTAGTTATACTAAAGGGAATGAAAACCTAATCATATGGAATAATGATTTATATAGACAAATCGAACGCAAGTATTAAAGATTTTAATTACAATGTAGTTAATTGTTTAATAATGATAGGCAACATTGAATCAATTTGATGTCATAATTTTTTATTTCTTATTAATCAAATGTAAGTGGATAGGATTACCATCACATATTAAAATTAATCTAACAATTGACTATAATAATCTTGCTCCTTTTAATTAATTAGAATTTCAAAAGATAATTAAATAAATAGTAAAATAAATATAAATGTGTAGATATTTTATGATATCGAGGAATTTGTTGTAAAACAGAAATGATCACTTATTTAATTATGTCATCAAAAGAATATTCATGTTAGCGTTGTTAATGAAACATGTCTCCATTAGCAGCAACCTGTCATGGCCCCTTGGCATTATAAATAGAGGTCCGGGGGGTTCCTACATCTCTAAATTAGTGAAGCTTGCCAAGTACCTCACAAAGTAGTAAGTTGGTGTAGTCCTTTATCTTATAGTTTTATCTGTTATTTTGCTGACCTTCTATTTTTCTTTATGTAGGAGCTTCTCCCACTTATTTATTTGTGCTATAGGACGACACCATGACAGTAACGTTCATGACTCGCTCACTCATATTTTATTCAACTTGATTAAGCGTCCATATGTAACTTAAAATTCAGCTTTTCTCTTGCTTAGTTATTTACATCTTCTCTCTTTTTCCCTCTTTCCATATATTTCTCACTCCAATCTTTTCTCTTCCATGCCTCCCTCTTAGCGACGATTCATTATTAATTATATTTGTAGAGATTCAAGTATTTGAATTTATTTAGATCCAGGTATATTTTCTATTTCTTTCTCTTTACATGCTCTTATGTTTTTGTAATCCTTTGACAGATGGAAATCAAAATGGATATTGATTCTTTTGTAGGTGAGGAGCCCATTGCCGAAAAACCTCTCGTCGTTGCTTTAATCTAGCAATGGCAAATGGGCAAAATAGGAAAACAATATGTGTTTTATTTCTGTTGTTGGAACTGGTTAAATTTTTTTCACTCTTGCTTGTTTTTCTTCATTGGGGTTTGCTAGTGAACCCCATACATGTTTATGTTTGCTAATTGTCCTTTAAGTGGTTGATACCCTTGATACACATGCCTTCCCCTACACATTTTGAAGAATCGCAACCCAACCTTCACTCACCAACTTCATAGAAGCTTACCAACAACATCAATTAGCAACGTGACAACCAGAACAAAAACTAGATTGGTTAAGGCTCCTTCCCACCTCCAAAAAACCTACTGGCAATGCCAATCAACAATAGGACACCCAACATACAAATCCAACTAATGAAGGCACTTCGCATGGAATGCGAGTGAGAGAAACAGATGGACATGTTAGGGACATGGTTAGGAGGACGATGTTACAAGACAAAGACCAAACCATCAATGAGCTTATGGAAGATATGAGGTACACTAAGTTGTAGATGGTGAAGTACATCCCTTATGTAAACTATGAGTTGCAAATTTTGCAAGGTTGGTCATAGTTGTGAATCCTTAGATGTACTCTGCGTTTCTTTAGAACATGCTAGGTGAAACCAACATGTTTTTGTATGCTCATTCAAGATTGAAATGACAATTACAGAAGACGTCAGGTCGTGCGATCTTAGGGACGACATCTGGGTTAAAGAATCATAATGTTTTGATGAAAAACTAGCATTTGATGAAGATTAAAAATTTATGGTCGAAAGGGTTTTCCATGTTGCAAATAGTAATCATCATTGTATTGCAATTATGAAGGCCATTTGAGGACCACTTGAGACACAATCCGCATGCACACATCTGGGTTTCGGTAGTGATTGTCATGGCATGTACTCATAGAAAATCCAAGAAGCTACATATGGTTTGCATAAAGATAAACCAGTGAATATCCAAGTATATTCATACTTGCTTACTCACATTGTGGTTTATGTAGGTTGAGCCAGTTTACTTTCCAAGTTGGAACCCTCTTGCATGATGTGAAGCAAATAAAACACTTAAGAAGCATGACCATGCAAGACATTAAAGAAACGTACCTATTGGAGGTTTATCTTGCCCTTGAGTTGAAGCTTCAATAGCGAAACCTAGAGACACCCCATGATATCAAATTTCATTCGACTTCATTTTAAACATCTGGATCAAGGTAAAGTCACATTAATGAATCATATAAACTTAATTATTTTGTCTTCACAGCCGAAATTGAATGTAAAAAGGCAAACATTCATGACCGAACATTCACACTTGTTTGGTGATGAATTAAAGAAGTTATTGGAGGTGAAAGACAAACAAATCACTTCTAATAAGAGGTGATTCCTTTAATAAGGTAGCTGTGATTAATATGCTCCCGTAAGGATGGACAAGAGAGGACAAAGTGAGGAGGTTATCTACAACATCATCAAATCCAAATTTACTTACAAATAGAAGGCTCTTGTACTTAAACAACTAAAAGTCTAGTTATCTGAAAACGTGAAAAAGTCATCGCAAAAATGAATAAATACCTTATTGTTTGTGTCTATTATAAAAAGACTCTAGATGAATGAGAGAAGATTCTCCAGAAATGGACTGCCTAGGACAAGTTCACTTACGAAGATCCATAAGATGTCACTTTTTACTCTTATATACTAAAATGCTTGGAAAGAATAGGTGAAGAATTTGTTCCCTAGAAAATCTCTGGCTCCTTACCCTCCAACAAACAACCTGGCTAGCCATACTTCATGCACAAATGTGTTTATAGGTTTGTTGCGGTGCACAATTATAAAATTAATGACTAAATTCCTCTTGCTTTCAGTGCATACACATTTTAACTAGACTAATACTTTGTGGATATTGAGAAGGACATTTCAAGGATGCTCTTCTCAAAACACAATAGTTACATAATGTATCCTCAAGGCTTCGAAGCACACTTCTTAAAAGAACTAATCCATTACCTTTGGTACTTGGAACTACAAAGTAAGGAACCATTTGGGGAGTTTGAGAACAACATTTATCAAAAGTACCATTCATCATAATATAATAGTGAGCACAAAGATCTTGGTTAGGTGCCACAACTGTCTGAAACATCTCCTGCTAACCAACAAAATTCAATTACCAAAAGTTCAAATGCAGATGAACCACCATGGAAATCTTCACCAAGCTTAAAGGGACGGGTACATTTCAAAGTACAAGGCCCAATTGGACAACATGTACAAGATATTATAGATGAAGAGTTGTTGTAGTTGCATATTCCTACAATTTTGCCCAAAAAGAAAGATAAGGAAAAGGTTTTTCAAATCTCAAGTGAATATCCTAAAATTTTTTAGTTGACATTAATGTGATAGGTAATTCTTTTTTGCAAAGGACAATGATGACTTGAACAATGTAGCCTCAACATTCATATTGCTTTTGCCAAATGCTACAAATTTTAAAGTATGGCTTGGAAGTGGAAACTCCACATGAAGGTAATTATATAACATATCTTGCATTCTTAGATCTTATATATTATTTTGCTTGGCATATGGAGTTCATCAGCGAACCCCACACCAATAAAATTTTACTCTTACATCTTTCTTTCATGGGGTTCACCAATGAACATCATGAATGCAATCATGTCTTTTCATTCATTGCAGAATGCATGTTCTTATTAACCTTCATATTAAATTTTCCTTATAGCTGGACGCACATTAAACACCATCCTTATTGACATTATTCATGGCGATTACATTGAAATGATAAATGCACACCATCATTACAAGATTTCGGATGACTACCAAAGGCTTGGTACATGGGTTAAGAAGGTTTGTGATAAAATAGGCAGATCTATAGATTTTATGATGTTTGAGTTGCCAGATGGCCTCCCTCTCCTTGATGGAACCTTGCCCAAGTGGAATGAATTCACTGAGAAACATGTCACCCATGCATTAAAACTCACCAAAGGTTATCTTAGTCACATTAGCATTCTGGTCTTCATTCTTCCAATGTCTCCGTATTGGGATATTATCCTTGAAAACGCTTTCCATTAGGTACACTTTAAAAGTATGAATCAGGGTCTTTAGTCTGCAACATAGGTGTTCAAACTCAAGTTGGCAACATATTATAGAAGGTACATTACATTCTTTATTTAATCATTTTTCTAAGTTTGCACTCTTGCTAAAAGTGGGAGTTACCATGTCATTTGCTAAATAAATCACGAGCTAACTAGGAATGATGGTGCTGTTGGACTTGTTCTCCCAAGATACGACAACAACATCGACATTATTTCCAAATGTCCAAGATGATGGAATGCTTGTGACTATATCTCTTGGAGAGGAGTATAAGAATTATAAGGAGGGCTCACCGAGGTCAATGCAACTACTACTAGAGTCATTGCATGTTGTGGTTGTCCGTTTTACAGCTAGTATGGGAAGTATGGTTGCAGCTTGTGCGACCATAAGATGACAAGTATGCAATATAGAAATGGAAGATTCACTCGTTAGGATCTTTAAAAACCTAAAATAAAGACTCGTCACTAGTAATTCAACTAGTGATTTGTAAATTTATAAATTTAATTTGATACCATTATACAAATTTTACGAGTAGTTTGGATTTCCATAAGAAGAATTTGGTAGACATTCTCACCAGTTTCTTAAACAAACATTTCAAGTTGCTAGACTATATTAAGGAGGAAGCAAAAAGACAAGCTAAACTTTCTTATGTACTTGTTTACGACAAACCTTATCAACAAAACCCACTTGTTAATTACAAAGCTGAAGTTTTTGAGTGACTTATGAATATAAATTCTTGCTATATTTTAATGCCATTCACCAAGAACCTTAAATATAGCGTTTCATTTACTTTTTAAATTACCAAGTTTTATCAATTATGAAATCACAAATGTTAAATTTCACTCTTCATTTTTTAGATTTGTCATGAACCATAATTAGATTATTTTTTTAAAAACTTTGATTCATGAACTCAACTCGAACTCGAACTCATGAACACAAATTGATAACATAAAATGTGTCCAACCTTGAGTAAAACCAACACTTCTAAGTTCTTCTTATTGTACTCCTTATGTCCATTTCACTTTGAAGTTATGAACCCAAAGTCACCCCAAAACCCCAATTGTTGTGTTTCTCATCGCACGTGCATTATGAGCACCTCACTTTCCTAGTTTATGGTTATGATTGGCACTAACTGTCAAAACTCACTTCAGACACCTAAAATTCCATCCCTTCTAGACTCTAGCCCTATGTGCCTTCAAGTGTTCTAAACTCCGAGTCTTTCAAACTCTAGCCTTGTTGAACTCCAGCCTTTCAAACTCCAAGTTCTCGTGGGCCTTCAAACCCTATTTACATTATCATATTTATATTTGGGCAAGACAAGATTATTAGTATATAAGCTAGGCTCTATTAATATTCAACATAAGCAATCAACATTAGTCATCGCTAATTTGTCTTAATTAAAGTCTTACTTCAATTTAATTCTTGAATTCGATTTTTTTCTAAATTCGATTGTTCTTCATCAACCTAACACTAACCCTAATTACTAAATGTTATTAGAAAACTAAAGGTTCAATATGAGAACCTAGTTTTTGTTACTATCAACACACGAAAGTTTATTTGTGACCTTCCTTAATGGTCCTTTGATGTATTTCATTATCTTCTCATTTTAGGGTTAGGGTTGGTTGAAGCCATGACTTATTATCAATATTAAACTTAATGGTCAATTCGATGTCTAAGATGTGTAATGATTTTGTGAGTTTTTGTGGATTAGCGAATCTAAGGGTGTAATAAAAAGTGTTTAATTATGGATTTCTCTTATTAAGTTTATATATAATGAATTGAATAACTTTTTCATTCTCCTCATGGAATTTGTGGGTGTGCAACTAATAAAAACTCAAAAACATAATCATCATTATATTTTATTGGTAATTCATTTACAATCGTTGAATGTACTCAAGGTTAAGGAAGTCATGCATAATTAGTATAAAATGTTGTGTTTAATTTTATTAAGACTAATCAATATTTAGTGGTCATTCATATCGAAGTTAAATGATTAATATGTTGAAGGAGTATTGAAATAATGGTTTATGAATACAAGTTCTTGGTACTTCCTATAAATGGTTAAAGTGAATTTTAATTGAGATTAAATACTTTTTTGATGATGTTGTTAAATTGTTATAAAGTATCATCATATATTTATTATTCATCTATATAATCATAATTTAATCATTCCTACTGAATAAAAGTCAAATTGATCATTTCTTTCAATCATTTTTTTTCTCACTTATAAAATTTAATTAAGTATTCATATATAACACTTCTACTACTTTTCTCATTATTAATAAAGAATGTTTTTTCTTTTGTTATTTCTTGACTATAAAATTAGAACATTTTAATTGAATAAGATAATAAAATGTTACCATATCTTAATTTAAAATAAATAAGAGTGAAAAAAGTGGAGTTGATGATGTATTTAAGCTTTCAAAACTAATAATACTATTGTTTCTTGATATTTAAAAAATGATTACATGCATATATTAATACTAACCTTTAATATTAATTTAATAATTTTAATTAAGAATGTTGTCTCTTTTATAATATAGAAAGAAAGAAATAATATATTTATTATTCATTACAAGCAAACTTGCCACTAAAATTTATTACAATAAATTTTTAATTTAAATATCTTAATGTTCATTGTCCTTGTGTAATGATTTATTCTTTTTTAAGTTATTTATTTATTTTTTATTTATAATGATCGAATATATAATTATAAATCTTGAGAATTCAAGAGTGAAGATTTTTAATTTTTTGAAAATCTAAATCTAAATTTAAACCAAGTTATGATAAATTGATAATTAAGATTTTAAGTTTTCATTTTTATTTATATATAATCAGTGTTTCTTGCTAATTTTATTTATATAAAAGAAAATAAATTAAAAAAAAAAAAAAATTATAAATGCATCCCAAGCAATACTTTCTTTTTAAATTCTTGTTGTGCAGTTTATAATTTTTTTTATATATCTTCATGTTCTTAATGTTCTTTATTTTTAAACTTTTATTCTTTTTTAAAAATATTGAGAATGAGAAATTAATATTTGACTTCACATTGTAATATTATTTAAGGCATGTAAAAGAATGGTTGTTAAACTTTTATATATGTATTGAGATTTTAAAAAGAAAATTAATTAACGTTCTTGTAATAATGTAAAGAAATGTACCCATTATATATAATTTAACACTTTTTCATAAAATGCTCTTAAAATTATTTTAATTCACTTATAAAATTTATACATGACATACCAAAAGAAAAAGATTTTTTTAAGCTATACAAACCATTACATTAAGGGTACAATATATTTATATATTTATATATATGACCTTTACAAAGATCATTAAAAGTAAAGATGAACTTATTATATAAAATGTACCCTTAATGTAAGCTATGACTATATAGAGGCTTAAAAGTCAATCGAACAAAAAAATAATTAAAATGCAATAAGAAAAATTTATTTCAAAAATGTTTCAGAAGAATTATTTATTATATGCTTAAAAATTTACAAGTTAAAATAAAAATACTTATAAAAGACATCTTATATAAAATACTTGAAAACCTAATAAGAACTTCATCAAAGTTCCATGTTATATATAGAATTCTTTTGTTTATTAAAAAAAAAAAAAAAACTTGTTCTCTCTTTAATAAATGAATTAGGTAAGACATGAAAACATAAAACTTGTATTTTTATTTTTTTAAAAGAAAAAATAAAGGCATTATTGTGTATAATGCATTTTAATTAAAACTAACGAGAAAACATCATTACAATTATAAAATATGCTTCTTAAAGTAAATGAATGTTGAAAAGAGAAAGAATTATAACAATATGAATAAAAGAAGAACTAATGCACAAATTAATATTAATTATTTTTGTTAAACCTTATAGAAACTCTTCTTATATATTTAAATTTTTTGTTTATGCATATCATAGTCTCTAAATATAATTAAAAACCTAAAATCTTCTAGTAAAATATATTTTATAATTCAAAATATTTTAAAAGCCTTACACTACTTTCTTCCATATTATTTATAAGAAATCACACATGTAAACAAACAATTTACATGTGAGTACATAGTTAGAATCATGTTTAATATATATGTGTATCATATATTAAAAAGTCTAAATTTGAAATTAGTGCAAAGTCCTTGGAAATTATGATGGCTAAATTTTTTATAATAAATGTTATATGCAACTCATTCATTTTGCTTATAATAAAATTTAATGGTTACATTATTTAATTGTTGTTACCGTTTAAACTGTAAATGGTGATATAGTAGCACTAGTTTTAAAACCTTATTTGTTTAAAGTAAGCATTATATTTTTATACTTCTTAAAATAATGAGGCAAATTTATTTATCAAATTCATTACAATAAATTTGTAAGTTAAATCATGTTTTAATTTAATATTTTAAAGACTAACTATTAAGTTAAACAAGCTCTTGAATTTTTAAATTTAAAAGTTAACTTCAATAAATGAAACCAACTTATATATTTAATTTTAAAATATCTATTTAGAAATGATGCATCATTAAAAAACTATATCTTTAAAAAGAATTATTTTATATTCACAAATTATTATGTGAAAATAAAAGGTTCTAGACTTTGGTTTTTGATATATTCTTTTGTTGAATCAATTATGAGAAGGTTATAATTTTTTTATTAATTTTAACACATTGGTACATTTTCATATTTTTATTTAATTCCATATTCCTTGTAGATATCAATTATCTATTAACTTAATTCCATATTTTACACTTTCAATTCTACATACATAAGAACCTTAAATAACTTTTTAAAAACTATTAGGACTTAATACTATAAAAGCTTTTAAAGCATTAAGTTTAAGACTTTATATGAATTTTGATATTTTATTAATTATTTCTTTAGTATTGTTTAAATTAAAAATATATATTTTTAATTTGTTTTCTCTTATATATAAATAGATAATGCTTGCAATCTATCTAAAACATTATTAATATTTATTAATTATTATTGATATTTTATTGATAAATATGAGATTGTTAAATTAATGAATATGTAATTTTTATGAGTAAAAGATAATCAATTAATTACTTTATTACTTTTTATATATCCATAAAGCTATGCCTTGGTATGAAGAATATTTTTGAATATAAAATATTTTAACAACTTCATATTAGGATCAAAAAATGTGAGAGTTTTGTTTTCGGAAATTACATTATATAATTTACATACAATGATATATTATAGTCATTATTCATTAATGTTGTTAGAGTCAAAACATGATATGTGTAGTTCTTATAAAATGAAATATAAATGAAATATACAGATCGTAAATAATAAATTTCTTAAAGTGGTCAATCTAAAAGTTTCAATGACCTCCTTTTATATTTTAAATTATTAATTATTAAAATGTTCATATTCAACATTTATTTAAAGTTTTGATTACAAAAATTCAAGTCTAAGTTATAAAAATATAAGGACAAATATAAACGTTGGATATTAATTTCATATATTAATAAGAAAACTGTAGCCCTCTTTAATAGATTACATTAAGAAAATCGTACTTTACCAATACTGAATAATTAATGCAATTACTATACTAAAGTATGAACAACTACATATGAGCAATTAACAACGATAAATACAAAGATCATATTAGCAATATGAATATATAACAATTACAACAAAGATTGTATATGAAATAATATAAATTGTAAAAGTAAGAATAAAGACGGTATTCAAAGAGGAATTCAAGTTCATCCCATAATATCGATAAAAAGAGAGAGAGCACTTATTAATATAGGTTAATCATTTCCTAGTACAAATGAGAGGTAGAAATTCAAAAAAATTATTTTATTTATTTATTATTTTATTCTTATATCAATAAAGTAAATGTAGTTCAATATTATCTCTTATTCCTAATAATATAGTTATGTCTAGTTTCTCTCTTTTTTTAATTTTTACTTTTAATTATATGATAATATTTTTATTTCTCTTTTATAAATCCCATTTCTTATTCTTAACAATATATTTCTTTACTTTCTTATTAAGTTATATTATTTTAAGACAATTTTGACGACTCCATCTTTATAGTTTATCAAGTCTCCTCCCAAGATAAATGAATGTAGCTATTCAAAAGATTTGTTGATTTATGTAATTAGTAATGTAAGATATTGTATATATGTAAGATACTATATATACACATATGTATATACACACAAGCATAGTGACACATGGGTGGTGATCTAGCCCCCATGTGTCAATGCCATGTGTCGCATGTATGCCACGTGGCAAGAGGCCTCTTGTATATAAGCAGGGTTTTGAGCTGAATAAAGTATTACGTTTTGTGCATTATTATATTGTTCTCTTCATTGGTGGAGAAGTTCAGTATTCCTTCTATTTTTGCCTCTTCTTTTTCTTGTTTTCATGACAATGAATGTGGAGACGGCTTTTAGTATTATTGCGACTATTGATGCACAAACTAAGTCATTAGAGCGCTTTGTTGAGGGTCCGTCCTCTTCTTCCCCACTTGAGCTTCCTGCCGGGGATCTGCTTCTAATACTCTTTTTGTCTTCATCACGTACAACAAATTTGAGGGTTCGACCCCGATCTTTTGTGGTGATTCAGGAGATAATGTATACCACTAGTTTGATCATTTTCAAGTTATTGTTCGTTATCATGATTGGGATAAGGCTTGTGCTCTCAATGAATTCCCTAAATGTTTGGAAGGCTCGGCACTCAAATGGTATAATGGATTGGCTGTAGAGATTCAAGCCAATAGTAATTGGATGAGGGAATGCCTCAAACGTATGTTTGGCAAAGTTAAGGACTCAGATGATGCTTTCCAATAACTACATGCGATACGACAACATCCTGGTGAGTTTGTTATGTGGTTCAGTATTAAGTTTGGGGATTTAGCTTGGCATGCATATCCTAACATGCATGAGCCCATTAAGCTCGGTATGTTTATGGCCGACTATGCGACTTGAACTCATTTAATTCATTTGGGCTCTTCATCCTACGGAGGCTTTTGCACTAGCTTAATGATTTGAGTTGGTGCCTGGTGAGGGCCATGGTCCCCTCGGGTTACTTGCTCCTCCATTCAGCGTGCTGATCCAATGGAGGTTGACGTTGTTGCATATGTGCCCACTCTTCATGGTCGACCTTTTGCACATGGGCCACCTCGGGACCAACCCTGTGGACTGACCTGTGTGACCTCCTATACCTGACTCTCTAGTCAAGTACCATCACCACCTTCCAGCAAACCCCACAAAGGAGATGTGTCTCACACATACCACCGTGATAGAGCTAAGGCATTGTCACTTACCCCTTGAGGAATTAGGCTTATGCCCTAACCCCACAAAGGAGATGTGTTTCACACATATCACCGTGATAGAGCTAAGGCATTGTCACTTACCCTTAAGGAATCACCCTCATCCGGGAGTACAACCCCTTTAAGGCGACAAGGGGTACCTTGAACCACGATTAACCCCTAGGGGTGGAGGTTATTAGGGCATGGGTTAGGTCAACCCTAGGGGTGTTCCTAACCCTACTAAACACGCTAACCTCATCTACATTAACCAATCAGCTTAATTGGGATGTCAAAATTGGGGGTGGATTTTTAAAAGGTAAGTTCTAGCTTCACTTAGAGTTTCCTACAAATACCTAATGACACCCGGCCGAACCATCACCAGATACCCAAGTGCACTAAGCGGGCATGTTTCCTACTACATCTAGGGTTCATCAACATAGTACAGTAAGTAACAACAGTCAACGTCCAAAGTAAAGGGTCGAGTCATAATAAAAACTATGACAGTATTGCAACCTCTACAAGCTATGTGGTCGCACCAAGAACACTGTTGACAAACTCACCGCTCTCCACTCTGAAGGTATGGTACCACATTGCCTTAACACCAGGATCCCACATGTCAAACTCTCTCTCAAAGAGTTTCAAGAACCTTTTGACTCAAAGGTTGCTGAGATCCATGCAAGGTACCACAAGGAGCTCACTGCTGCTCTTCTGGAGTTTCGAAAACAGGAATTGGAGAAACTACACCAGCTCACTTCAGACGATTTCATCAAGGTATTCGACTCTCATGTGGATGAGCTTGTCTCGTCCTCTCTCTCACAGACTCCCTCGACCTCCATGACACTTTGTCAAAGAGCAACTGCTATCTCTGGCAAAGAAAGTAAGATCCACCTTCTCTTCCGAGGTATCTTTCTTCCGCGCCAATAGTTAGCTCACTGCAAAAGCCAAGGAGAACTCCCTTGCAGCTGCAAGAGAAGCTAGAGAAAAGGTAAGTAGAGGCAGCCACCAAGGAGAAGCAGATGATAGTCAAGGACCTTGTACGATCTGAAATCGAGCGTGTGTTGAAAGAACAGTTGAAACAGCCACCAAGTCCAGGGAAATGGAACAAGAACAAGGGCAGAGACAAAGGCAAGTCCATGGAGATACACAGACGAAGACAACTGCTTGAGTCACTTTCTGGGAAATGGGAAGCAGCAAAATGGGGCGTCTGGGACCAAAGACACCCATTCTGCTCGATCGCCTTCGTCTTCTCCAAACAGGTCCGCCCAGAGATCTCCAACGAGATCTGGTTCCCCAACACCTCCGCGTGGACAGCGTGGCCGGTCTCGGTCTCCTTCAAAGACCGACAAACGAGAACCAAGCAGGAGCAACAGCCCAGGACGAGGACGAGGAAGGGGTCGTGGACGCGGAAGAGGAAGAGGCAGGGGCAACTCTGCCCATTCTGGCTCCCGTTAATCGACCTCCATCAGGCGGTACTGAGGATCACAGGTAACCAACGTGTTTCACAGCTAGAGAACCGTGTGGAGATCATGGCAGTTCACAACCTCTCTCACGACAACTCTCACCGGCAGAACACAGGTTACTTGCTCACGGCCTCAAATACATCCCCAATCCGCCACCTACAACCCTTACAGAAATCCATCGTGCCCTCGATGATTTCGTAAGGACAGCTCGTCTCACTTGGCTCTTCAGGAACACTGATACTCCTACACCCAGGTTCTACGTTCCAAGACCATCTTTTGTTCCCCCTCGAGCTCATCCTCTGATGGAAGCACAGCTAAGGACTTTGAAAGAAGCCCTTCTCACAAGGTTCCACAACACTCTGGCACCAAAATGTTCCATCAAGGGTAAGTTTCGACAGGCACTTCTCTCATTGAAACGGGACACCTCAATTGTCATCAAGCCAGCAGACAAGAATCTCGGAGTAGTCCTCCTCGATAGATCCTGGTATCTAGAAGAGGCCTACAGACAACTTGGGACCCTCTGGTGTATAGACAGGTTGACCAAGTTCCGTTTCCTCTACTCTACGAACGACTGGAGTTCCTCATCAGGAAGTACGAAAGCTGCACCTGGATCGACGAGAATACCATCAGGTACCTTCTCCACAAGCCAGACTCGGGTTTTCGCCCGTGCCAGCTCTACTTCCTCCCCAAGATCCACAAGAACCCGGTGAAGGGAAGACCCATCGCCGGTTACAATGGTTTTATCTGGGAACATCTCTCTGTGTGGTTGCACCATCAGCTGTTCGACCTTCTCACAGAACAGCCAACCTACATGCCAGATTCGATGTCACTCTTACGAAAGCTCTCTGCAACTCGGCTTCCCCCCGATTGCTTGCTTTTCACCTTTGATGTCGAAGCCTTGTATCCCAGCATTCCAACACAAGAAGGACTCCGCAGGCTCAGCAAGTTTGTCTTTGACAGGTTTGGGCACACTACTCAAGCCAACTTCATTATGTCAGCAGCAGGACTTGTTCTTGAGCAGAATTTTGTTGAGTTCAATGGTGAACTCTTCCAACAGGTTCGTGGGACAGCCATGGGGAGCAACTTTGCTGTGGTATACGCTTGTCTCTTCCTCTGCAGTCTTGAGAACGAGTACAAGCAACACTGTTCGCAGTGGCCCCTCTTCCTTGAAAGGTACATTGACGATGGAACAGGAGTCTGGACGAATGATCGTAATTCCCTCAACGATTGGCTCGCTGGGTATAACCGCCTTTGCAGTTCGATCAAGATTACGGTTAAGGTCTCCTCCATGGAAATGGACATCCTCGACATCCACTTCTTCAAGGGACACAGGTTCGCCACCACAGGCATTCTCGACTCTGAGACTTTTCAGAAGCCGATGAATACTTATCAGTACCTTCCTTGGAGCTCTACACACCCTCGGCATCAGAAGATCTCCTTCATTCGCGGAGAGTTACGCAGGTATCTCCTTAGAGAAAGTACTCACACAGGTTACCAACAGCGAAGGGAACTGTTCTACAAGAGGTTACGCGCAAGAGGCTACCCGATCTCATTCTTGGACTTTGCATTTGATGCATTTCCTTATAGTTCTCGGAACAGCCTTTTTGCAGCTAGGTCTAAACGGGCACAAGGACGAAGGGCCCCCTTGCCTTGAAGCTGAAGTATTCTTTGCATACTAAGGCCCTGGGCTTGGGGGATATCCTAAACCCTAAACGGTTTGGAAATGACCCCGTAGGATCACTCCCAGAGTGATCACTTGCTGGAAGAAAGCTAGGAATCTCCAATCTTACTTGGTCTCCTCGAAGTTACCAGCAGTCACTGCCCCTTTGACCACGATCAACGACATGTCACCAGGTACCATAGGACATGGCACTTGACCCTACGTGGCCTTCCACGTCCACGTCCACTCCACTGGCCTTCCACGTCCCGACACTTGGCCTTCTGCATGTCACGACACTTGGCCTTCCACGTGTCCAAACTGGAGTATAAAAGGAGCATTCTAGGATTCTTTTTCCTAGGGTTCAAGATCAGCACCACTTCCTACTGAAGACGTCCCAGTTAGGACGAAACTAGTTTAGGGATTGTGCAATTTTCTTATCTCTTTTTCAATCCAGTGATCATTCCCCTCTTTAACTCTCCATATCTCTTCTCTCTCTTTTTTGATTTCCCCTATTTCCCTTCTTCTGTAAGGGAAATTTTTTCAAGGGATTTCTTTTTCTCCACCCATATTTACTCACTCTTCTGTAATTCTCCTCTGCACTAGCACACACTTCTTAAACCCTAACCCTAAACCCTAAACCCTAAACCAACCCTAAACCCTAAACCAGGGATGGAGCTGAGTCCAGATGGATCATTCCTGCTCACAAACTCGATGGATTCGATGCTCAAGATTTGGGATCTACGGCCATACGCACCCCAGAATCGCTGTGTCAAGACGTTCGTGGGTCACGTACACATTGTGGAGCAGAATCTACTCAAATGCAGCTGGTCTCTAGATGGAAATCGAGGTACGCTTACTTAATCTAAGTATAACCACTATATAGTTTACTGTTATATAACCATATAACTAAGATATCAACATATGTTTGCTTGAATATACTGGTTTAAACTTATATGTTGTTATGTATACACAGGATTATCATCGACACATGACAATTATGCTAGTTATGACTTAATTGTAGTATATGCTAATATATTTGATAAGGATGCAGTTATACACGCACATACAAACTTATACTGTGGTTCGGATATATATTATATACAGATAGAAATATAAATTATGTTCTCTTAGTTGCTCATTGAGTTCTATGTAGGAGTGATCACACCATGTATTTATATGAGAGGACATCATGTGATGTATATACACATATATATTATGTATCCTATGTACTGGTTGTACATTGGTGAATATCATGCATTTTATTGTGTGGTGCTTACGTCAAAAGTCATGCAGTTATACGGATACTGACGCACGCATACACTGTGTGTTTACACGCATACATTGGGATGTACTTGATCTATCTTCTACGTGAACAATTGTGATTTGCATTCCATATTTATACGAGTAATCATGCAGTATATGATATGTGATAACATCTTTAATAACGATGATATCAAATTTCTTAGTTGTCTATACATAACGAGTATGAATTCCATTTCTATTGCTGATGCACTGGTGAGTATGAACAAAGTCATCATGCATCTTATGATAATATATGACAACATTTTACATCAAAAATTGCCTATCATCATGAATTTTAATATATGACGACACGCGCGCACACTCACATATATGCTAGTATGAATTGCATTTCCTATTCATATGACACATGCTTAGTGAGTATAAAAACACGTGATTATATATGAGTAACTTCACGCACACCTTACACACAGAGTTATACTCCTTTTTATCTTTTACACTCATTTGCACTTAAATGTTTGTTATGCACAAGGAAGTCATTGTATTTATTATATAATTATTTGTTAATGTCAGTATATTTTGTGCATTAATCTAGTTGGCGAGAAGATGTATTATGTCGTTTATACGTGTTGTGTAAGTGTACTTATTTATTACCAACTTATACTATGAAACTGCGGTACTTGTAATAGGGTTTACTCTGTGTGTGCAATGCACTGAAATACAGATCATATAAAGTACTATATATTACTTCATCTTGGTTCTTCGCTAAGAGGAGGAGCATACAGAGATGGAGGTGGAGCCTTGGGAGCATGAATGAATATATTTGAGCCAATTGTGAGAATAGTCCGTATTTGTACAATATTATGCTAGTTTTGCATGATTTTGAAGTCATACATTCATTTGGTAATACGTGACCAGAGAAGCTCGTACATTTACACACACACACACACTGTGTATGTTAAACATAACTATTGAACGCTTGTGTTTACGCCCTTTCCAATGTTACGTCTCTATGTGTAATAAAATTCAGAATTGTCACCAACGTAGCGTGGATTCATTTTAAATGATTGCTAATGCATGCATATATTTGTGTTTATATTCTCTTTAATTACTTAGTTAATCGTAATCATTGATCTAGACTCTTTAAATATATTATTATCTCCAGAATATTTTTCTATTATTTTTATACATATTGCATGTATACACACACAATGGAAGCAACGATCTATTTTGCTAAAGGTAACGGTCACTGGTGTGAACGCAACGGATTTATTTTGCTAAAGGTATGGTGTGAAACACCTTTTTAATGAGTGATTTAAGGAAGGGGCAGTGTAGGGATAAGGTAGGGAGGAAGAGATGAAGTACATATGCGATTGGGCAGCATACCAGGTAATGGAAGCAGCCGCAAAAGAGGAGAGCTCAGCATTGGGTTCATGGGTGAAGAGGCAGAAGTCCAAGGGCCTATTGTACACTGTAGAGCTCCACAAGAAGAGGAAGAGAGGCTGGAAGGCATGTAAGCATGGCGTCGATGACTTTCTAAGCTTTGCTTTTACTGCATACAAGGGGCTGGAGACAGAAAATCCCGATCTCTGGCTCTCGGCCGGTGCATACAGAGCAGCATCATTTGACCAACCGAATGTCATATTTGTGACTGGCAACAGGGAGTTCCACGAGCGCTTCCTGGTGGACCTTGGCGGATGGCGCACGCTGATTTACGTGATTAATTCCGTCCGAAGCAAGAGAGAGCGTCCTGTTAATGTCTGGCTGTGCGACAGCCCCTCTTCTTCTTCTCCAGAGGATGTGGTATGCCTGGATCCCCTATGTGTGCCTTGCCCAAACGGGCACACTTACAAAGGGATGCCATATATACCGCTGCAGCTGGTTTATGAGTCTTATATGAAGCTCCGCTTCGATGCACAGCCTCTCGACAGGGAGACGGTGCAACGTGAGAAGAATTACCAGTTCAGGTTTGACGAGGAGAGGCAGCACTTTGTTCGCTGCTCCTCGTCGGATGAGGTTATTCCCGCCAGTCTGTTGTGGAAGGTTAGCGAAAAAAATGATCTGGTGGGATTTGAGCGCACTAAACCGTACAGGTACTGCGGTCCCGAGTTCCTCGATCAGATGTCAAAGGCTTATCCACGTCCTCCTCCTTCTCCGTCTACCACCTCGGAGGTCACGTCCGGTTTTGATTACGGCGAGTCCCTAGAGAGATTGTGCAGATGGTACAAAGACAAAATGACCCACCCGGAGCGTTATTTGTCTGGTCTTTTCCATTAGTTTATTAAACAAAATCTGTATCAAACTATATATATAAATTGATTCCTAAAAGCTTGATAGATATAATTATTAGAAAAATAGTAATTTATATAAAAAAAAAATCAACGCCTCAACATTGATTCCACATTCAGATAAACACTACCTTTAATTTTAACCCTAATCTATTAAGTGCATAAAGGAATATATTTCTAATTATAGTTAATATTGCTAATTATGGAGACACGTCAAGATGACATGGACCAAAAGACATCTTTAGGGCAAGGAATAGTATTTACTATTAAATTTGTAACTTTTTACATTTAAGTATGTTTTAAAATGCTTTTTATGTACATTTAAATGTATTTTGTTTACCCTTTTTCAATCCATTTGTTAAATTTTCTTGCAACACTGAAACTTTTGAGTTCCCGCTTGGAAGTGATGACTTCAAGTTCATGATGGTTCACAATCCTTTGTTCGATGATGCTCACTGTGACATTGTCTAAAGTTGACAACAACGGTGTATGTGTGTGTGTGTGTGTGTGTGTGAGAGAGAGAGAGAGAGAGAGAGAGAGAGAGATTATTGTACTACCTTGGGAATAATAAAAGTTTCATACTGCTTTATAAGATTGTGTGTGTGTTGGTAACAGCAGTATATACATCTATATATTAGTTATCACAATCTTGCACGTGTACATGACAAAACCTTGTATGAGTTTATTATATACAATGTAAAAGTTGACCCTTTAGTTTTATAATACCTAAATTGTTTGTGGCCTCGAGTCAAATTTTAAAGTAATCAGGTAATGTTATATATTTAACTATTTATGTTATATATTTTAACTCTGAACGATATATTGTAATGTTTGTGTGTGGGTGTGTGTGTGTGTGAGTGTGTTAATACACTTGATTCAAGGCCAATTTGGGAATTAAAGGTTAATTTGATAATTTTCCCTTTAAAAAGGAGGAAGATTCCCACGTGTTTTTGTGTTCTTCTAGAACATACACAAGTGTTTAATAAGTATCAACACTATCATGCTTTAGGATATTTATTAACATTATAAGAACTTAAGCGTTTTCTTAATACTTAGTATTATCAAATCATATATATTAAAGATTTTAACATTTTCTTATGACTTACGTAAAAAGATATACATATACAGACACATAGACAAAGAAAAGCTTCGTCTTTTTTCACTTACAATCCAAAAGGTACTCCAAGAGACCAGCTATATATATATACACACACATAAGACATCACCAAATCTCAGCTGTGGTTTCACTTCTTGAGAAATATTGTTGATGTTTACTCTTCGTATTGTGTGGATAAACGCAAAGT
>PUQB01000933.1:26666-71295 GCA_003024785.1 Selaginella tamariscina
GCGTGGACTGGAACACTGCGGAATTGCTACTGGCGGAGTTCAGAAAGGCCAAAACCTCCGATTCATGTAAGTATAAACTAGTTATATGCATACACATACATACATACAGACAGATATATATTATGCATTTTACGTAATAGATTTTCTCTTGTTGTGTTAATAATGTTAACTTTTCCTAGTGAAGGCGAATATACTGATTACGCTTGGGTACTCGGTGGAGTTTTGTTTGATCACGGAAACGTGAGCGCAGTGCTGAGCCTCTGTCTTAATGCGTTAGACGAGCAGCTGAAGAACTCAGGAAGAGATATCACTCTTATCCTGATTGCAGGTGCCATCAAATGCCTCGATTCGTTGTTAAAATGGTTCGACGACACAGTTCCTGCGGGTGGTAAGTTGTTTACTGTATAGACTATGATATAATATTGTGATCACACGCTGTATGCTAACTACATATACATATAGTTAATAAACATATGTACTATTCATTATATTACGTTTTTCCTTTGGTTGTTCCAGGTACTGTGGAGAACTCCAAAAGAGCTTATGCTTACCTGGAGCAGGTTATTTACTACAGGGAAGACATAAAAAGATACGAAATGACAAGGGGTGAGTGCATGTGTGTGCGTAGATACACTTTAAGTGTGTGTGTTTCTCAATGTCGTATTTTTGCAGCTGGATTACGGCTTCTCGCAAGGCATGCATGGCGTTTTCGACTTGCACTTTTCAAGAATTGTTCTGATATATTGAGCTGGCTTCAAATATATTGGTATTTATTTTAACTTTACTGATTATCAATTTACACTATATATACTTTATAATGTCTATTAATACAGTATGTAATATGCAGACAATTGTTCAGCTTCTAAACACTGTTTGTGGTTGTAGTACACATTCTAATGCAAGTTTGAGGTCTGCAGCCTTGCCAGCATATGATCAATTTATTTCACAGGTTTGAGTCAACCAATTTGTATAATGATAAGACTTATTTTCATTTGCATGCAGATTTCAGTTTGCCTCTCTGAGGACAAGCCGTTAGAAGATCCTTCGAGAACATACACGGTAAGATTTATTTAGTTTTTCTTTGTAAGACTGAAGTATATACTTAGATTTATAGTCTGCGTACATTTATATTTCTTTGAATTTCTATATATTTATATAGACATGTATGCATGCATGTAGGTACATGCTCACATACACAGTGGCCAATAATTTGTGCTAACATTGAGTGTCTTCAGGCTATTATGAAGCATATGCCGGCATAGTGGACTCTAGGCATGAAAACCCAAAGAAGGTCTCTCTCGCAATCCGAGCAGTCGGTAAACTATCGGGAGCCATCATTAAGTACTCAGGCAAGGATGAGGCTTTTCAAAGACTGGTTCCCTTCGCCGGTAGTTATACTGGGTGTGGGCACGCTTGTGTGCGTGTGCGTGTGTGTGTGCGTTGATATATTTCATGTGTGCATGAATACAGATCACAAGATATACGTTTTACTTGATCAACTGTCTTTTCTTTGTTCAGAAATGGGGACTCACATGAAGAACTAGGATATGCTGTGACAGTTGTAGGTGCGTTTGCGAACATAGTTGTACATATCGAGCGTGTAGAAGATTTTATGGTTTCATTGATAACTGAGGTTGGTGTTCCTGACAGATCACACAAATATATATATATATATATATGTGTGTGTGTGGTGTGTGTGATCTGTCATCTTTACACGTATAAAACAGTTTAATTACTTGTTTTGTGATATTGGTTACTGGAAGGATTTTCTATCAATTTCCTACATTGTTCCCCAAACAAAGGCCCGCCGTTTATACTATCATTAGCAGCCTCTTTAAGGCATTGTATATGAAAGGAAATCTCTTCACAATCTTCTTGGTGAACGTTGGTACGTATTTTAACCTTTAACACGTGGAAATAAATTTCATACACACACATACGAGAGAGAGAGAGAGAGAGAGAGAGAGAGAGAGAGAGAGAGTCTTACTTTGTTATTTGCAGTTTATTCGTCACTTGAGAGGGCAATAGATCTGTCGTCTGAAACTCCTTTATGGAAAAGCGAGTTATGGTGTGAGCTGCTGGATTATATATGTAACGAAGTACAGCAACAAGAAAATTTTGACGAGTATCGCAGTACGAATCAGGAGCTTCAAACTCTGGTCTTTGACGCATTAATCCGGAGCATCATGAAGTGTTTAACGAAACTAAACTTAAAATATCGCGTGAAGTCTCCTGAGAAGCAAAAGCCAAATGACGTTTCAGGTATATTTATTCTTTATAAGTAGGTGCCAATAGCACTATAATGCTCGATTAAAGACTAGGATGCAATATGTAATGTAATATAATAGTCGTATACCCCTTATAATAGCTGAAACAGAACACATACACACACAAGCTACCAAAGACAATACGTGATATCTTTATAATGTGTACGACACTAACTTACTTTCAGAGCAAGAACTTGAACCGGAGGCTGAAACTCTGATTGAACCACTGGATAAAAATCACATGCTTAAGTGTTTAAATTTGGTAAGAGTTTGATGTTATGTTGTGTTGCTACAATGCTTACTTAAGTATCATGGTTTTTCCAGGTGAAATTTACATTATATTTTTTGTCAAGGTATCTAAATTTAATATATGTCTAATATTGCTATATATTGATAATTTATCCTTCGGTTTTCCAGTCATCATGCTAAACTTGTGGTAAACTGGATATTCCCGTTCTCCCGGTGCTTGATCGATCTTTCAAGGAAGTATCCTCTCATAAGCGGGTTTTATAAGCTCCTTTAAGTATTGGTGATCGTGAGAATTACTCGAGGTAATATATATTGTATATAGTACATGTGTATATACACACATATATATACTGCTATATCCTATTAGTCTTCTGATAATGGTACAGAACACTGTCCACTTATATATAGAATAAATATTTAATTTGTATATGTATTGATGAGTGCAGTATGTTTATATATGAGGATGTTGTGAATACACACTAACTCTTCCCATGCCTTCCTTTGTGCATTTCTCCCGATTTTCTATGTATTTTTTCTCTCTTCTCTCTCTCACACACACACACACACACTTTCAAAAATCTTCCATATGAGCATTGAATTGTTTTCCAGGTGTGAGTTTCGATGTTGTGGAACATGCTGTGTCAGACGGACAAATCCCTGCCAAGTTCATGGTATGTATAACATAGCATAACCATATACCTATAGTGTTTAATACGTATATTGCTAGATCATATGACAATCTGTTGGATAATAATGGTGAATTATTCACATACTAGGCTTGATCAATGCGGTAAAATATAAGCACGGAAGTACTAGATTCTTTTGTATCAACATGTGTGTGTGTGTGTGTGATATCATATGACAAGCATATTCTGGTGCAGCCCGATGCGTATTCATTTATGAAGCAGTATTTACATGAAGTTTGATGACGAGCAAGTGCTATAAGCTCGAGCTTTTGGCATCATGTCTCCATTGTGTTTATCTTGTCCTCCTTTGTTGCTGGATCTGCTTTCAATCTTGGTTCCTTTGAAGCTTGCGTTAAGGATTGGCCTCAGATATCCTTTCATAGTAAATTCCATACACATACACACAAAACACATAAATGCGCATATTGATATTATACTCTATAATAATTTAACGAATATTATACTTTTATATTGAATATTTATGTAACTTATGATAGTTATATAATACCATTACTAATCGAAATTTTTTCCTTGACATACAAATGCATACTCGCCGCTGGCGACATTGCACTCGATGCACTGGAAAGATGGCATAATTTGTATCCCATGGAGCTCAGGCATGAAATAGTTCCTTACTTGGGCGATTATTTGTTTGAAGTATCAAATTCCGGCCTTATAAACGCTGATATGAAAACTCTCAAAATCCTAAAGGAGGAGAAAACCAAGGTAAATAGTAGAGTATGGTCTCACACACACACAAACACAAACGTGCACGCAGGCACGGATTCACGTATGTATGCGTGTTCATATTCATAATTGTTTTTCTGTCCATACTCTCCACATTAGGAACTTATTTAGTATATTGTGTATAATAACGTTTTGATTGTCTGTAGGTGGTGAACTTTGAAGCTATTCAGGTTCAGAAATTTATTGGGCAAATTGGAGCTTATGGGCATTTTGTCGTACCTGATATTAATTTTCTACAAGCTTCTGGTACTGGTGGTTTCGCTTGGGAGCGTGTGAGGCTCACTATGCCATTAAGGGATGAACGTAAGGCCAGGTACTATACGCCTTTTTAATTATGATGAAGTTTAATATTTTATGTTTGCAGATTGCTTATTACCAAGACTGGTGGAGTTGACAACGACCTCAACTGACCAACTGACCAACTGACCGAAAAACCAAAGTCATGTCTTCGGAATTGCTCCATGCTTTGTGTATGTTCATTCTGCGAAATGCTGCAAAAGGTCCTTCACGAAGCCGACATGACGACGTGCAAGCGGTAAACTAAATGTAGATTTATGTACATATACTTATCTAAGGGATTAATTAACTGACCACTCTGAGTTTTCTCAGGCAAATTATGAACGGCTCTATACGAAGCTTTTTTCCTTCTATCCTTCGGCTCGCGACAGACGTTGAACAGGTATATATATATATATATATATATATTATATATATATGTATGTACATGTGTTTATGTATACAAGGTGCATTTATTATAATAGAATCTAAATACATCATTTTCTGTGCAGGTTACTCAGCAGCTGTCTAATTCACTGGATGACGAGCAATACGCAACGCGAGAGTCCTGAGACAATGGCTCTTCTGGATGTCATTCTCGATGACCTCGTTGACGAGGATAATATTGCACACGTCCTGTTTTTATGGATATCTATTTCTGTGGCAGGGAATTTTGTGCTCGATGTTTCTGTGAGTTTCTGCGTTGGTCAATAAGTCATGCACCAATTGAGGTTAGTAAATAAAATTTAGTAACTTATAAAAACAACTTGATATGGTTATGCATACATGCACCTATATACACAAATAAAACAAGTTGTTTTGATGAGAGAGAGGGAATTAATTTCTGTATGTTCCAGGCTACTAACTTTGTTAGCGTGACGTCTATGCTTCGACGATTGTACAACCGTATGGACCATCCAAATTCATACTATCGTCTTGGATCATCTATGGCTGCATTTGAAATATATCCTATTTTACGTAAGAATTCTTCTATTGTTGACCGTCACGGATTCGAGATAACGTTCTTCAAGTCTTTACACGTGTCGGATGCCGACGCTGGTCAAATTGGTAAGTGCATGCGTATCAGTGTGTATTTTGTGCGTTTGTGCGTGCGTGTCTGTTAGTGGTTGTGCGCATTATTTATGTGTGCATGTGGAGACATATATGCAAGCAACATACACAGAACACATGTATGTAATGCATAGTTGGTATCTCTACTATAAAGCTAGCTGCATTGTGCGTGTGTGTGCGCTTAATAGTTTCTTACAGGCACAAGAAAGCAAGTCAACATGGTCTTCAAAGGTTAATCCTGCCTAATATATCGATCCTACAGAAGGGCAGAGTGCACTTCTCTACTTTGGACGAGTTCATGGAATGGTTGTTCAACTTTGGACGAGTTCATGGAATGGTTGTTCGAGCAAACAAAGTCGACCCATGAACACTGCTACACAAAGTGCATGTCTCTTCTTACATCAATCTGTGTTGGATTACCAGGTATATAGACCAACTTTTATATCCAGGGGTATATAACACACACAGACGCAGAGAGAGAGAGAGAGAGAGAGTACTAACGAGATGCTTGATACTAGGTGGTTCTGGTTTCGTGAGAAGCACGATTCTACACAATGACTTCAGATACTTATGGACTTATTTGAGATTTCGCAAGCCGATGTGTTCACTGTAAAGGGACTTTCGCAACTTTTCTAGAGCAGTCCATTTCCTACAGTGGTCCCTGAGATGTGGTCTAGTAAAACTAGAGGAAATCCAACCTCTCAACTCACACTTATTTTCAATGGTATGTGATATAATATATATATATATATGTTTGTTACATATTTACGGATATGTAACTTTATGAATGAGCACGTGATAATTCCGTGTGTTGTAGCATAGACGTGTCATTGTTCGTAATCATTAAATATAGTTTCAACTAACCACATTAGAAACTATTTTAGTGTATAACTGATTGCACTGTGCATATATATTTATTATGCATATTTCAACGATAGTTAACTATATAAATTAACATACTAAGCATAATTATCTCTAATAACTCTAAACAGATCACCCATGCTTGGAAATCAACGGCCATCGAGGGTGCAAGACAGCACGATTCTCCACATTGTGGATCTTTTTAAGGAGATAATACGCTCAGGTACAGGTTTGAATGAACCTGAACAAAGCTCGAGTCAACCATCCTCGAGTCAACGCTCAAGTCAGAGCTGGAGCCAACTGTATGGTCAGGACTGGAGTGCACGGTCTTCTAGCCAGAGTCAACAAGGTGACGAGCTGGTAAAGAACCTGCTTCCTATTGACAATGCGAAGCTCCAGGGGGTTTTATGTTCACTTTTGTTGAGCCTGAAAACTTCACGTCTTTTGGTATCGACTCAAAAGAGGCTGATGAGGTTCGAACTAGGGTCGCTGGTCTCTTATGGATGTTGTGTCAACATTCCCTCCAGTTCGGAAACGATATAGGTACTCCATATATACATACATTGTACAGAATATACGTACACATACATACAAATTTATATGTAATAACGTGTATGTACTGTGTGTAATATATGTTTATACGCAACATATATATTATATATACTACATATACATTGCCTACATACACATACGAATATGAATATGTAGGATGCACATACAAGTATGAATTTATATATTGTATATATAGGCAATATACAAATATCCTACTTGCATTATATATCCTCAAAAATCGAATTAAATACGTATATAAATTTCAACATCCAAGGAATTCAGCAATATATACATATACTTATATAGCTTGTTGCGCACAAACATTATACACCTTCACACGCGCACACAGAGACCGATTTGTTTATACACATACTTTTGAGGTCATGTGGATCTACATGTTTATGCATATGTTTGTGTATAGATGTATGTATGTAGCATCAGATGTAACATAGTTTACATCTTGTACTTGATAAATAGTCTGGTATGTTTCCAGTGCTGATGTATACAACTCTAAATTTACTGTTATATATATGTACACTTTTCTGCATACCTACATTACATGTATATGCTTGTTATAATAACAGCCCACCCACCCACACACACACACATGTATATATGCACTTGATTTAACGTTTCCTTTGGTTTCAGTCAAAGTTCTTAAGGAGACTTTGAACGGGAAGTCAACAAAGGAATCTTGAGTTTAATAAGATCACGGAGGAGGATATTCCAGCATCTTAAATACTGTTAAGGCTTACCAGCACCTGCAAACAGTTGGAGTTTTGGTTCCTGCACTTGGGAAGGAAGATGCCAGGAATCTCGGGAGGATTATACTTGACTCTGTTTATAAGTTCACCAACCAGCAGCAGCAGCACCTTTCACCCCTCCTAGAGCCGCTTCTGGTGGAAATCCTACGGCTGGCGTTCTCTCTCGTTGTAGGAATCGATGACATTCTCAAGCATGTCCTTGATGAGAAAGGTGGCAGGTTTTATCTCAACTTCCGAAGCTGGTTGTTCAAGTGAGTGAATCTATATGCATCTATACATGTACATACAGATATATATATATATATATATATATATATATATAATACACATATGCATATATGATTTTTTTCCTCAGAAGTTGTTTATTTTAGTTCATATTGTAATATATATGTATGTTTATAAATGTGTGTGCATGTGTATGTGTGTAACAATTCTATCTATCTATAAGTAGATGCGTTATATATCACAATATAAAACAATTAATATTATGTAGCTTAATTTGATTACATGCTGATTGCGTTCTGGTTTATTTGAGCAAGTGAAGTTCTTCTATAAGAGATGCATGGTGACCCTCTTGAGGAACTCAGTTAGCAATGAGACTCCTAGGCTTCTTCTGCACGCTGTACTCGATGAATATCAGAACGACTCAATCACTACGGAAAGCTTCGTTACTTCCACATCTACAGGAACTCTGGCCGTGTTATATGGGGCAGAGTTCACTCACGGACAAACAATTCCTTATTGGCATTGTTCATAACTTAGCAAGGATGCAGTTCTTAATGGAGTTCACTTTGGAGGTATGTCTGATAGTATAGTTTGTTATGTTTTGCATTTCGTGATTTTCTAACAACAAGCATGGTTAGTTCTTATAGAAAAAGAAACAAGCATTAGAAATGCTTTACATATTCAATTTTAAAATTTTATCTACGAGTTTATACTATTCTAATATCATATATATATACGACTTCATATTTATCACAATTATCGATTAGGTATTTGGTCTCATCTATTTGCCTGATTCTTTATGTATACTTTCTTGTTGTGGTTATGTAATACATACAAACGTTGATCTAATGTGTTTATGTATATGTAGCGATGTATAAGTATGTAAGGACACGTGCTTGTGTCCATTACGTATAAATAAATGCCTATATCCCAATTCTCCACAAGCTTATATGTGCTGGACATGTATATAGGTACACAAAGTACACATCCTATTGGGTCCAAGCATCGTGCAGACTTTCTCAAGACGCTTAACTTGCTTCTTGAAGCGGTTGTGACTAGCAACGCCCTGGAGGTTCTTTTTCCCCTTTTGCAGAATCCTACTGAGCTTACTACTCAACCCGTAGCAGAAGCACATCGATTCTTCACAGAGAATATCGAGTGGGTGTGCATGTTGTTTATATATGTATGTGTATATATTGTGTTACATCTGGCTGCCAATTGCATTGCTATTTTAATTATAAGATTATTAAAGAACATGTGCATGTCATGATATATTATCCTGTATAGGCTTTCTAGGATAACTCTATTTCATGCCAACGAACATTTAATGCTTAGTTTCCTTGTTTATTTAAAGTCGTATTTTATATTCAATATTTGTTTACAATTTAGCATTTTATATCATAGTATATATATATATATATATTTATGCATTATCGATGCGAATTCATATATGCAAGATTTTGGTCGCACAGCACATATCGTAATATACGTGTTTTTTTTTTTTCCTCAACATACAAAGCGATTTTACAATGCACTTAATTTCCAATACAACAACATATATGTGATCTTAACTGTAGTTCATACTTCTCTTATAACACACCATATATATATATATATATATATATATATATATATATATATATATAATATGACGCTTTTATGCAGAGACCATAGAGAAGTTGCTTTTGACTTCTGTTTGGAGGCCATCAAGGATCCAATGAAGCTCCCGAGATTGAGAAAGGCAATAATGGAGTACATTCTTTTTCCATTAATACTCTCATTTCCTTCAGAAAAACTTGTAAACTGGTTTCTGATACGGATTGTTGAGCTCACTAATACTATTGGGAAGCCGGTCACCAGTCTGGATGCTGGGACGGAACAAGAGTGCCTTCTTGGTAAAGCATACAGTTATACTTTGCTTGAGCTGCTCTTAACTCAAGTTCCACCCGAGACCGTCAAGGTACTATAATAAACCTAATAAATCTTAGATTTTTGAAGATCAATTATTATTAAAAATATACCAAACGCTGAAATGCACCGTAACATGTCAATATGTCTATTTTATACACAAAAGCACGTATCCACTATTATTAGATGTATTACTATGTTATTTGTATAATATCAGGTTATACACATACATTTTGTAGAAAGATGGCTTGTGCATACTTGTGTTGATGTATAAACTAATCTGTACAGTTTTATAAATCTGTGCAATATAGGTACCATCTCGATAATGTATTAATATTTCTAATATGTACAAAATAATACACCGTGTAGTGAGTAATATTCATTTAGATTACTCATTATTTTATGCAAGTAAGTCACTAACTGCACAGAGCTACGTCTCATATATACAAAAGAAAAAATCGTGGAATTACATTCTAGATAAAGTTAGTTTAGGATGTCTATGCCTAGGCCATTGTGTGTGCGTGTCGTGCGTGTTTCCTTGTGTGTGTGTGTGTGTGTGTGTGGGTATTATTATATATGTATCATTGTATATAATTAGTTAGGGTATTAAGTATAATACGTATAAATGTTGTTGTTGTTGTAGGAGACAATAATCCCACGTGTCTTGCATCAGCAAGTCATGAAGCTGGCATCCAACGACTGCCGTGGAAAGAACGATCCAAGAGTATACCCTTTTCAGGAGAACACGAATCTATGGAGAGAACGTCATGTCTCTGCATACGCATGCCTTGCTGCGGTGATGATTTCGACACAGACACAAGAGAAGATATTTACATTGCTGTGCCGGGAATCCTTTGTGGCAGCATCTTATTGACTGCAGCAATACAGCTCGTTTCCTGTTCAGACTAATAGTCTTAGTGAGACTTGTGCGATTGTCAAAGGTATCTACATATATCTATATCTATATCTATATCTATCTATCTATCTATCTATCTTCTATCTATCTATATATATGCACGTTTCTTTGTATGCATGTTAGAATAGACATGCAGACATAATCACACACACACACACACACACACATGTACATCACAATTACTGCGTAATACTACAATGTTACTATACACTGGATTGTAGGTATTATCTCTAATGTCTATTTAATAACTTACGTACACCTTCGATACACATTTACGCATATAGTATGAATACATTAGTATATACATGCATACATCAGAATATCGTACATATCCATCATACATTAGTAATTGAATATAGTAAGGATGCGTATGTATACAAGAATCTCTCTCTCTCTCTCTCTCTCTCACACACACACACAAGCGAAGTATCAAATAAATTTGAAGCCACATTTATATTTGAATATAATTTGTTACATATATTTTCATTATATATGTTATATGTACATATATGCATATCAGTATAATAACATGTGTCAGTGAGTAAATAAACCGGCTTTGAAGTTCCTAATAAACTTAACTTACTTCTCATTACTATAAAACAGAAATAAACAACTTTGATGTATGTAGTATGGAGTTGTTCATATATTTACACATGTATTAACTTAATTCAGGATCAGAGCAGACCTGAAACAATCTAGAAGAGTCAGAGGAGGATATTCTTCAATGACGCTCTCCTCACAGTATCTTGTCGGGATGAGCATGACACAAGAGCCGACGGTTATAGGCACTTCGTAGGGGAGAACAGCATGGATACTGTTGGAATCGGGAAGATAGGACAGCAAAAACCCAGTGAAGAAGGTATGCTCTCTAAATTAACTGCACCTTATATAGTTGATGTCATTAACTCCTGCTCATATTTGTAGTAGTAGCGTCCCACTACCAAGCTCATCAGATACATTAGGGATATATACCACACAGACAAACAATTTACACGCTATATAATATTGCAACTTCATAAATTAGTAGTCAATATATACTAAAAAATTGATGAGTTACAGTATAATGTTTACATTATATAAAGAGAATCACAGAGACACACACACACACCTATACGTGAGGCGGAATGAATGAACAAATAGAAGGCAGCCTTATACAAATTACTTTACTGATGACATTATAGAATATAGTAGTAAACCTTAGATAGAGGGTTACTGATGACATTAACCTTAGATAGAGGGTTGTTTTAATGACATTTGTATGACTGCCTGTGTAGATCGGTAGAGAGAGACAGACAGACAGACAGAAACAGACACACACACACACACACACAAGACAATGCACCTATTTATTTTGGATATTTATATATAGAGTATAGATACAGTATTGTGTATGCTCGTGCTTCAATGTTGTAGTTTGTAATACTGTATTTATTATGATAATCCTATTACATTATGAATGAGTAGTATATTACTTTATGCCAGGATACCTTCATATATTATGCTATAGATTTGGTATTGTTATTAACTTAATATTTCCTCTGCAGTTCTGCAGGAAAAGGTGGTAGAATTTGTTGCACTAGACCAGGATGACTTTGATCAACACCCTTGCATGGGGGTTTTATTAAGGCTAATCGAGCACTTAATTACAAGTTCGGAAAAATCGACCACACGAACATGCCAGAGTGGATGAAATCCATACATGCTACGCTCGACAGTACGTCAACTCATGCGAATGTTCGATTGTTTCTGGAAAGGTAGTGGTTAAAGCTCGTAAGGCATTTGCTCCCTTCTCTGCGTCGTTTTTTCAACCACTAGCGAATGCTATACTTCATGATCCCCAGAGTACAGTTAATAATACACTCATACATATTATATCATATATATACACACACATTATTTGTTACAGGAGGATATACCTTTCACTACTTCCTGCGTGATATCTCAATTACTTTCCTTTAATGGGGAGTAAAGGAAGCTGGACAAAGCTATACTACCTCTAGATTCCTTAACCACCTTATTGCGGTTGCTGCTCACGAGTCAAGCCAGGTTATATCGTATATGAAATATATGTTGCGTGTGTATCCGTATGTACCTACACACATCTGCGTGTATCTTGTACGTGGGTGTGATCTGCGTTTATGCACTTGTATGTATGGAAGCGTTTAATCAGGTTTTACGTGCAAATGTGCAGATTATCAAGGCTTTTATCGATCTGTGGAAAAACCAAGTGAGTATCGATGGGCGAGGAATCTTAAAGTATCTTCAAGGTATGATATATATATATATATATAATATTATATATTATAATATATATTTACGTGCTTTTGTATATTATCAGCAGGAGGGAAGAAACATTCCAGAAAAGCAGCTGAATATTCAAAAGACTGTGGGTCTGCAACTACTGGTGCGCCGTATCTTCGCTGGCATCTTTTAATGAGGCTGTTGATGGGCTTGGGATCACTAAGGAGGAAGTTTATGATGCTTTAATGAACAATCTTAAGGGAGAGGTTTACATGGCTTCTGCAGAAGTACTTGGAATCGCTCTCAAGACAAAGGTTCGTAAATTAATATAATATAAAGTATTCAATTAAGTCATTACTATAATTATATCAGCATATAGTATCAAGCTATACTTTGTACAACGAGCTGAATGAATCCTTTATTAATATGTATTCTTCAATAATAATATTACAAGTACATATAATATGAAGGTGTGTGCGTGTGCGTGTGTGTGTGTGTTTATTCAAATATCATGTTTTGAGCTAGGTGTTGTAGACGACAAGTTCGAGGCAAAGTTCAAATAACTATTCATGTCAGCATTCAGAGCAGGCGAATACAGCAAATGCCTGCATACTAGACAGGTTAACCTATTGCACCGTATATACACTTGGTAATCGATTTGCTCCCAAGCTTCACGGTGTATCAAAATTCGTAACAGTGGATATTCTTCAGCGTGATGCCAACTCTGTTATCAGCTACTTCAACATGCCGTTGTGTTTCTTACCAAGTTTTTATCACATAGAGACTCAGCTGAAGACCTTGCAGATCCTTCACGAAGTTGTCAAGTCTCTCCCTGAGCAGGTTTGTGTGTGTGTGTGCGCGCGCGTGCGTGCGTGTGTGTGTGATATTTGATATAAATTATAATAGAAACCCAAACATATACATAGAAGTGATTGCTTTAGTTGATTTTGAACTACAGAGCTCTCCCTTTCTCCACGTGTCTGACATACATAGTCGTAATTAGTGTAAAAATTGTTTGAACTACGTATTTGTTGTGCGTGTGTTATCTATATGTATGTGCTTAACATATTAGTATTTATATTGCATGCTATGTTTATTTGCATTAATGGCTTTATTTTGCGTTAAATTTTGCGATCAAACCCTACGTTGATTTGGAGTTTATCTTGTTTAATTGTCTAGACTATACACACAACATACATATAATGTAACGCTGTAACTATTTTAAATGTAGTCTATATTACCTACGGCGTGTAAGAACTTTGTAAGACACCATTTTTACTGGTAGAGATGCATATACATTATATACACATCTATACGTATATACAGTTGTATGTTATATGTATATATGCGTACGCACACAGACCCCCGTTTTAACATAAAAAACCTCTGAACATATAATATGGAGAGTGTTTAACTTTGTTTTTGTTTATTTTTCCGTTAGAATATTCTTGAACGTGTGGTTGCAATATCGTGTGAAGCATACACACACTACGAAGGTGAGGAATGCCGTCTGCAGTTCCAGCAGATTCTGATGTTCCTTTATGAGACAAAGCGGCTACAACACGATTCTCGAACATCTCGGTATCTTCTCATAGGTCTTTTTGACAGTCAGATGCTGTTCGTCAGAGGTATTGCATCTTCCTGAGAGAATTATCTAGAGGTTTAGTCATATCCTCATGGAGATGCATATTCCGGAGTTCGAGAGCCAGTGGACTCAGTTTTGCTGCTAAAGGTGTGTAGGTGTGTGTGTGTGTGTGTGTGTGTGTGAAGAGAGAGAGAGAGAGAGCGGGGGGAGGGTGTATCTACAATTTTTTCATGTATTTTATATTTTATTTGCATGAATGCTGTTGCTTATATCTGTTTTATAGCTTTGCATGTAGTTAGCACATGAAAACGTTATGAAAGTAGATAGACATGGGTGTATATGCACGTATGAATGTATGTCTGGCATGTAGATAAAGATGGGTATATATGCGGTAGTTCTTTATAAGTTTATGATATTGCCTTCTTTTGTAAGTTCGTCTACATTTATATTAGTTCAGTTAGTTTGATATGGATAGACATATGCATATAGTTAACTGGCATGTACAGCATATAAATTATGTATAGTATATTATGATGTATGTATAGTTTTTACCTTATAGTTATGTGTATATATATATTGTTCACGTATTTGTGTTTTTATTTTATAGCTTGTCAAAGATCGGTTGATTACAATCGTCCGATATTCAATGCACCGTTTCCGACTGTGAATTCTTTGAGAGACACATAGACTCCTCAGCAGCAGGTCTTACCAATGACACCATTATTTTCAGAGAGATCCCACCGCTGGATGGGAATCCATCCTTAGTTAATCATGGACGTGGGGAATGATTAGAGCCACTGCAACGTATTCACCTTCAGTCAATCTTCGATCCCAGTGAAGATTTATCGTCCCAGCAAAGCCAACTGTTTGGTATGTATTTTTTTTCATATATAACAGTATATTAATAATAGTATACTATGTTTCTATACATTAGTATTTTGATTTTAAATGTAAAATATCTCCTCACATAGTGATAGTATCCACACACACAGTGCATGTCAACCAGTTGTATGTATATATGTGCATCAGAATTTCGTGTAAAAAACTCGAAAACGGTGTTCGTTGTGCACAAGTGTATATCTAGTTGTTTTGTGTATGTGTTTTGAGATGGATATATGAATAAGTACACTCCGCTCTCTCTCTCTCTCTCTCTCTCTCTCTCTCTCACACACACACACACACACACACACTAGCTGTCAATTATAGGTGGCGTTTGGGGTTCACAGTGGATATTAAGCCATCCAATATAAGGAGAAAAACTTGGATGTTCGTAAACTATATTACATGGTATTTGAAGAAAAAGTCAGGTACTACGTCACAGATGTACATGCAATATGTGAGTTACATGCACTTTCCACGGACACACATACATGCACAGACGTTCAGGTACACACACCCACATGGACACATACATCATTCGTAATACACAGACATATATATGTGTGTGTAGTTACATACATATATATGTGTATATATATATATATCATCCATACACGTATGTGTATATGTTTTTACAGACGGATTCGTGGCTGGATTTACATATTGAGAAAGTAGTGTTACTGAAGCTGCGTGAGGTGTTTAACACATTGATACATAGGTGGCTACAGGGGTATTCCCGTTCCGATGTCAAGGTCGAACTCGCCGTGCAAACAATGCTCTCGGCTGATACGGGTATAATTTCCGTATATACTTTATATATCAATTATAAGACCTTATTTTGACTGATATTCTATTCCGTGTATATATTAACTAATATATAGATTACTCACACACACATGCATTTGATAACATGAATAAGTTGTTGTAAATATAAAAAATGCTTAATTTCTTTTTATTTTACTTTTTGGAAGGACGTAAACTCCATAGCTCATGTTTTTCGAAATATTAAAGCTGCTTTAAATTCAAATTAAGTTACAATTTGATACATGTATTACATAATTTGATATTTTTTAATCTAGAATTATATTTAAATTCAAACAATTATATACAAAATAGTTTTTATCAGTATAAAGTTATGTAATCGTCCATCTAAAACTAATCAATTTATTAGTTAAATATTTAGATAGTAAATCACATAATTCCGTAATTAATAAAACATTGTGAGAGCTCGGAATATAGAAATGTGTATATCCATTAGTTCAGAAAACCCTAACTTATATACAAGAGCGAGTGGTCCAGATTGAATTCAATCCGACGGCTATCAAAATTCACTACGTTAATAATAGTATGTGCACATGCAGCCGTACACGTGGATCTTACATCATCCCTTCCTTTCGGAAGGGTGTAAGTTGGTTAGGGTTCTCTTGTAGACGGGCCCGGATCTGGAACATCAGGAGGAGGCACTGGTGGATCTATAGGCGGCACAACTTGTTCCCGTTGCACAAAATGCTTCAACCGTTGTACATGTACAATCTCCGGAGGATCGGGTTGAATGTCGTGCCGAACCTCATAAACCTGTGTCCTACTTGCCGTAACACTCGATACGGTCCTTTCCATTGAGGAAGGAGACTCTTAGCTAAACCACGTACCGTAAGCTTGGGAAAACGAACCAACACCAGTTCATCAACCTTGTACTCCGCAGGAGGACGATGATGCGAGTTGTACCGTTGTTGTTGTCCTACTTGTACGCGGCCCAAGTGTTCTGCTGACTCCGCACGAACCAATGGAAGGATGCTTGTCAGATACCGATCCCATGACCTAGCATCAGCAGCTCGCGGTAACCGAGACGGCAAACCCAACTCCGTTGGCAACACCGGGTCATGACCATACAAAAGCTTATATGGAGAAGTACCAATGGAACTTTGAACTCCAGTGACATAAGCATATCGGAGAGACGGCAGATAACCATCCCAATCTGAATGTTGAAAGTTCACATACTTTGCGATCATCCCCTTGAAGGTTCTAACAAGCCGTTCCACTAAACCATCTGTCTGAGGATGATAAGCACTTGTGAAAGTGTGGCGTATCCCTAATCGAGATGTCAAAACATGAAATGCCTCAGCCATAAATGCGGGACCATTATCCGAGAGAATTCGCTCCGGACAAGAATGCTGAAACACGACCCGATTCAGGAGAAACTGACCAACAGCAGAAGCAGTCGCACTAGCAAGAGCACCAACTTCTACCCAACGAGTTAGGTAATCAGAAGCAATAATAACGTACTCGTTACCAGCAGTTGACCGCGGAAAAGGTCCCATCAAATCAAATGCCACCAATTCAAACGGACGAGAAACTGCAATTGACTCCAACCGTCCTTCCGAAGCACATGGGGGAGTATTGCGAGCTTGGCACCACACACAACTACGCACATACCGAATCACATCTCCTCGCAACTCCGGCCAATAGAAAGATCTGCGCAGCTTCTCCATCACCCGACGATGTCCCATGTGCCCGCCAAGAATAGGAGAGTCATGGTAAGCATGGAGGAAGCGTGGAATGAAGATTGAAGGTACCACCAACCGCAAAGGATCATCTGGATCAGTCCCCACAAAATAAAGAAGGTCATCCTGAAGGCGATACTGTGAATGTAAATGCCTGAAAGGCAAGTCATCAGCAAGTGATGCAGGATTCTCAAACCCATCACGAAGCCTTCGAATCCACGGCTCAACCTTTTGAGCTTCCCGAACCTCATCCAAAGACGGCAAATCTAACTCTGCATTCTGCGGACACTGAACGTCAAGCACAGCAACTGCTGATGGTACGGAATCTTCATCCAAAAAGTCCACTGAAGCTGGAACAACTGGTTCCTCTGGGGCAACAGAAGAGAGAGAAGGTGGAAGAGGAGCCCGAGAAAGAGCATCAGCATCAGCCATGGAACTCCCTGGACGATGAACAACTTCAAAGTCGTAAATTTGAAGTTTCAAGGCCCACCGAGCAGTACGCCCAATCAAATTCTTTCGCTTCAACAACGAAGTGACTGCTGCATGATCACCTTCCAACAACGTCCGCGAACCATGCAAGTAGGCATGGAGCTTCTCAAAACCCCAAACTGCTGCTAGACACTCCTTTTCAGTTGTGGAGTAATTCACCTCTGCTGGCTGCAATGTACGGCTGATGTATGCAATGGGATGTCGTTGGCCAGGAACACTTGTACTCTCCTGCATCAATACACCCCCGAGGCCGATGTCAGAAGCATCTACACGCAAGATGAAAGGACGAGTGTAATCCGGGTACGCCAAAACTGGAGGAGTCGTCAACAACTCTTTGAGATCTGCAAATGCCTGCTTGCAATCCTTAGACCAAACAAAAGAAGTCATTGACGATTTCAACAACGCGCGCAACGGTGCAGTACGATCTGAAAGATGATCCAGAAAACGACCCAGATATTGTACCTTGCCAAGAAAGCGTTGCACATCATTCACACACTTCGGCGTAGGGAACTTCAAAACTGCAACTAGTTTGTCAGGATCGACTTGCAAACCTTCACGTGAAATGCGATAACCCAGATAAGTGGTGTCCTTTGATCCAAATACACACTTAGATGGCTTCAACTTCAAACCAACTTCCCGCAGTCGATCCAAAACCTTACGTACATCACCGACATGCTCCTCCCACGTTCCATCTGAATGGATCAAAACATCATCGATGAAATCAGCAGTCACCTCCGGCATGTCGCAAAGAACCTCATCCATCATACGCTGGAAAGTTGCTGGAGCATTGCTCAAACCGAAAGGCATCACCAGGAACTCGTACAGGCCAAATGGTGTTCGAAAAGCAGTCTTGGGAATGTCCATGTCAGCCATCGGAACTTGCCAATATCCAGATGCGAGATCTAACTTGGTGAACCAACGGCTCCGCCCCAGTCGATCCAAAAGGTCTGCAGTATGAGGAAGTGGGTACACATCTGAGACGGTTACCTCATTTAACGGGCGATAATCAATGCAGAATCGAACGCTCCCATCAGGCTTCGTCACAAGGTGAGGTTCGCACGCCCAAGGACTTCGAGACTTCCGGATAACACCCTTCTCCAACATCTCTTTGACATTCGCTCGTAAGATCTTGAGCTCCTTTGGTGATCGACGCCGAACAGGTACCTTGATTGGCCAGCTTCTCCAGTTGGAATAGGGTGGCGTGTCGCAATCTTGGCCCCAGATGACAAGTCGAAGTTGAAAAGATCAGCATACTCCTTCTTGAGTTGATCAACAACTACAGCACGACGATCATCTGATGGATCCAAAGAAGAAAAGGAAGAGCATGAAGGGAAAATGGTTGGAAATAAGGGTGAGACAAAAGTGATGGAAGCAGAGGTGGAAGCAGATGGACGAAGTGGAATAGAAGTAAGAGGAATGGAAGAAAGACGAGGGAGAGTCAAACAAGGGGGAGACTTTTCAAAGTCACACTTGGCATGATTGCGAGTTAACCAATCCATACCAAGAATAAGGTGAAAAGCTTGACTCGGCACCACCCGCAAAGATTGAAGCTCGAGCTCACAATCATCCACACGAACAACAATGTCCACTTCATCCCGCGAACAAGCATGAGTATGTCCGTTGCCGTACAGAATGAAGACTGGTTCTACCGCACGACGCAAATGAAGGCTGCAACGTGTAGCAACAGATTGAGAAACAGAGGACAAACTTGAACCTGTATCCACCAACACTGAAAGGAAAACAGGATGAGGTGTGCGATTGAAACGAGCTTGAAAAGTGAAAACCGGATGATTTGGTGCCGAGTGAACCCCTTGATGATACTCCCGAAAGAAAGATGGAGGGGTCACTAATTTATTCGCACGAGGACCCTCCTCTACTCGTGCGATTCGTCGTTTCCCGGAAGATCCACCGCATCACAACCTTCCACTGCAGCAGCACCAACCGGACGTTGTTGCCGCCATGGCCTCCATCCTGGAAATGGGGGACGCCAATCGGGAAACCGTTGACAGCGCCGATACGTGTGTCCAACCTCATCACATGCCCAACAACGAACTGCACGTCCACGTCCTCGTCCACGGGCCCCACCTTGTGCTGGTACACGAGCGGCAACAGCCTCAACCTCCATCGGAGCAGGTCCATCCCCAACATGGAGTGGAACAAGAGCACGTGAAGGCACAAGTGGGAGAGGTGACGACTCATATCGTTGTGCCAGCCTCAAAGCATCGTCAAGAGTCACTGGAGCTAGTGCATGCACAAGCCCCACAAGGTCTTGACGAAGTGCTGGCCACAACATACCTAACTTGATGCGTTCCGACATGTTAGGTTCTGCACGCAGCAAAAGGCTTCGAAAGCGAACACCAAACTGCATCACCGACTCAGACGGCTCCTGACGAATACGATGCAACTGCTGAAAAGCATCATCACAGTCGTCCGCATGCCCAAATGCACGTTTGAAGATCTCTGGAAGAATATTCCAATCGCCACGAGTTGCAACGTCCAGACCATTGTACCACTGCAACGCCGTCCCTTGAAGACAAGTAGGAAACTCGCGCAAACACTGAGCACCGTCCCACGAATGATATGTGGCAACCACAGTGAAGTGGTCAAACCAATGGTACACATCATCTCCAGGATTTCCGCGAAAGAAATCCGGTCGGACACGGGGGTTTGCAACATGCGTAGGAGGAGTACCCTGGCCTGTGAATGCTGCCATCAACTGAGAATGATTGTTCAATTGCACACGCATGGCATCCAACAACTGCATGAGTAACTGCTCCACAGACAAGGGATTTGTCTGTTGTGGATTCATGGATGAAGAAGAGACAAAATCCACAAGAAAGGAATAGATCTAGACAATGGAAAAGCTAGACCTAAGAAGACAGAGAAAAAAGACACAAATCCGAGCACTCCGTAGGGACAATTAGAGGTGCCCCTCTCCACCAATGTGAGAGCTCGGAATATAGAAATGTGTATATCCATTAGTTCAGAACCCTAACTTATATACAAAGCGAGTGGTCCAAATTGAATCCAATCCGACGGTATCAAAATCCACTACGCTAATAATAATATGTGCACATGCAGCCGTACACGTGGATCTTAACATGTAATTAAGGACTGTTTATTTAATTAATAATTACACAAATGTATTAAAGTGCTGATTAAATATTTTGATGACGTGTCTCTGCGTACGGTTTCACGCTTCTGTACGGCTTCTTGAACCCTAAAACTCAGAATTTTGAAACCTAGGGAGCGGGGTTTGTGTTGCCGCAAGAATGCTACTCAAGGCGTGCGGATGGATAAATCTGTGGGCGATCTTTCTAATGGCGGCTATATTGACACACACTGTAAGTTGCATTATAATGTATTGGGCATACCTTCAAAAATAGATTGGGTAGCTAGAACATACCTTCAAACAATAGATTCCCTTGATTGATGTTGTTGATGTGAATCTTTTCATAGCTGATATGTTGATTCCTATATCAAAAAAGGGGATTTTTAGAGATCGGCATGTAAGCATATATCCCCTTGTTCAACTATTCAAAGCAGGCACTTTTGACATATAGATAATTTGGGTGGGCGATCTTTCTAATGGCGCCTATACCGACACACTATAAGTCATATGTGCATTATAATGTATTAGATAGCTACATTCTAAATAGAAATGACCCAATTCTCTCGATTCATGTGCCATTGGAGAGAATGAATTTTAATGTATATTTCTTGGTTTATAGGAAACGTGTTGTCCGTGGTGTGATTTGAGATATATAAAGGAACAATGTAATAAGAAAGTTGAAAGAGGGCATTACTGCTCCATCTGTTTGAAGGTACGAGTGTGTGTGTGTGTCCGTTTGAAGAGTATTTATATTTACTTTATTTGACTATTTAATTTGCGCCTATTAATATGTATACAGTGTGTGTGTCCGTTTGTATGTACTTTACTTCAATAATGCATGTACACACAGTCACACATATTATGTATATATATCATATCTGATTGTGAATAATACAAAGTAATGTATGTATAAGATGTAAATGTTGTAAGACCATAATACATGTTGATATAGTGTGTGTGTACTTCTGTTCTGGTGTGTATATACATGGAACACATGGAATGTTTTAGATTTTTATATCAACTGACATGTATGAATGATAGGTATATGCACGATGTGCAAGAAAGCTAGCCATACCAAATGTAATGGACTAAGCACTGTACGATTCCACAGCATTTTGAAGGAAGCATCTCGAGGATACACATGTAAACATGTGTATCTTCAGTTCCTCATCTTGCTTCGTGTGTGTACCTTGACACTGATATCTGTAGCATGCTCATAATCACACATCCCGATGCTCCCTATTCAACTAACCGAGGAAAGCTATATGAGTTACGGAGATTCTTTTTACGTCAGTCTTATCAAGCTCACTTGAAGGTAGTCTAACTCTCTCGTTGTGTACATAGTGATTCACATATGCTTTGTTTTTTTACATATGTAAGGTAATTGATTATATAACCATATCATAGTTATGCAGATCTTGTGTGTTAATATACATGCCATACATCATAGATATAATGATATACAAATAACTAAATGGTTTTGTTTATTAGGTATTTCAATGAGTCTCTGTTTATTAGGTATTTCAATGAGTCTCTCTCTCTCTGCTTCATTTAACACATGATATATATTTTATCTTTGTTTTTCTTTTTAAGTTTGTACATATGTAAACAGACACATGTAATTGTACATGATAAGCTGGAAAAGTATAGATTCTTACGCATGATGTTTATTCAGATTACAGAAGTTGTTCGCCGGGAACTTTCAGACCCCGCAATCGAAATTTCTCCGTTAAATACGCCGCAGCAATTTTGCAAGGAATATTTCCGGAGAAGAAGATAGCGCCATCAAGATACCCATTTTCCGTTGAGAAGTCCCATATATGGGAAGGGAGCAACTACTGGTTGATCTAAAGACTCTAGTTGAGTCGTGGAAGAATGTTGCCTGGAAATTGTACGCCGATGCAAATGGCTTCAAACTTGTGCAATGCTCAAGCTCAACGACTTCAAACATGGTACGAATGCACATACACACACACATCCTTTTCCTGGTGAGTTTATCCCTAGTTGAATTCAACCCACCTTAACTTAGTGAGTTTAGGTGGTAGTGATTTTAGCTGGTCACTTCTGCCTGTCGCAAACCCAAGCTTTACCTGTCAATTTAAGCTAAATTATAATTATATATATATATTATATATATATATAACATTATATAGATATATGGAGATATGTATAAAAACTGTACCTATACATAATACTTAAATAAAATGCTACAATATGTTTATACTTACAACCATGTCTGTATTAGTTTTGTGTGTGTGTGTGTGTGCGTGTGTTTAGAGAGAGAGAGCCAATATATTTGTACATACAGTTACTACGTCTCTATTAAGCGTGTGTGTGTGTGTTTAGGATAACCTTCGGATGGGGCATCCATGACACACAGAGAGACACACACACACAATAAACTTATTATATAAGATTTTATTTATGAGTTTTGTTTTTAACATATTGTTCATATATAGGTGGTAAACGAATGGTTGTGGGGCCGTTACGAGAGCGAATGATTCAATCTCTTGAAAGAGCATTCAAAGCTCATACAAGGAGGTTGGTGTATGCACAGGAGATTTGTTATGAATTGACTACTGATCTCCCACTTGCTGATTTTTGAAAATTATGTGATGGCCTCACATTCTGCCACGATCAATAAGGAGTCTGCCTACTTCTTAACAAATGACAAAAGATTCCTTAAAGTTCTAAATTGGGATTTGCCGATCTTTCTAACCTACTCGCAACTTACAACATTATCCCCTTGTTTGCAACTCGTCCCGTTGTTTTCGGTCTCGAGACCGATGTAAACAACGAGGTTTAGTTTTTGGTAACACACACACACACACACACACACACACACACACATGTAACAGCCTTTTTTAACATTCTTTATTTTCTTTAGATTGGAGTTGTTTTTGTACATATGCGACTTGTTTTTTTGTTTTTTACCAGATTAGTATATAATATATAAAGGTAACCATTCTTAGACTTTGTTTTTGAACTTAAAATTTATTTTCTTTCTTTTCTACTTGATCAGTTTTGATATTTTGCTTCTCAAGTATAAACAGCAAGATGCACAGAATCCGAAGCTAAGTCAGAATCTGGAAGCGTACCACCAAAACCTCAACGTACAGCCGCCCAACAAAAGCCTCAGGCTCCGCAATCCACAAAAACCTCAGGTAAACGTATGTACCTGTGTGTTGTCTATAACATATAATTAACGTGCCGGTATTCTTGCAATAATATATTATATATGCATTCACTAAATATCATCTCTCTCTCTCTCCTATGTATATATGGTCTTTATATATATACATTTAAATGTACATACAAGTGTGCAGCTATGTACATACGTGCATTCATACATATATAGTTAAGAACATCAGGTGAACACTGCTGTTACTCCTCAAAAGGTGACAGGGCAGCCAGCTCAATTGACAACACAGAAGCCTCCGGTCCAAAGTGCAACTCCGGCAGCTTTGAAAGTTCCAGCCACACCTCCACTTCTACAAGGAGGCAGCACAAGCTGGAGCTGGAACTCCACGTGTTCCAGATGCTCAAGCTGGAGTTCACGTGTATAAAGCGGAAGCAAGGTGAACTTCGGGTGCTGCTGCAAGCTTGGTGCTTTACTGGCAGTCTCCAAGGCTTCATGAGTACTATAGAAAGTGGTCAGTGTTGATTAATTAATTCGATTATTTATTAATTATCCAAAGCCGCAAATATCGTATATATCTGTATTTACACTTGAGGCAATATATATCGTATACACACTATATGTATCACTAAAACCCCTAACGCAGGTACTAACAAAGATAATGGTCCAAGTTGGGATATTACTCCTGAGCAGAAGAGTAGCGTCAAACACAACACAACTGCTGAAGCTGATAATGTAGAGAAGAAAGAAGAGTTCATCGGAGCCGACTAATCCAGATGATACATATACGAAGAGTTCATAGGAGCCGTCTATACAGATGTGAAGGGATCATCGGAGCCGCATAATGCAGAGGAGGTTACTCTGAACCCACACAGCGTGAAAGTGGAAACCCCTACAGAAGTTACTGAATTTCCAGTTTTGGTGAAAAGCAAGAGGTTAGCCTCTGTCTTTGTGTGCGTCTGCGTCTGTTGTATCTGAATGTATGCATAAGCATTCATAGACAGGTAACAATACATAGTAATTTCTATAATTACATGTAATATGTACTATTGTGTGTATATTCTGTTCTTGCTTATAGTATATATTTGTATGATATACATGTGTGTAATGTTTTTTATGTTGGTTTGTGTATAGGATGTGAATGCGGTAGTGGAACAGCAGGATTCACAAAGTCCGAGCGTTGAGATAATTTTTGAATTTGAGGAAGGTCAAAAGGGCGAGTCTCTAGAAAAGGTTGTGATTATAGAGTCAACGGAAGGCAGTCCCGGGAAGCTCAAACATAATACGGTAATACAATACATACATACACACACAGTTTATATTGTTATATAGTAATACAGAAATAACAGAAATATTATGCTGACATATTTAGAGCAGATGACGCTTACATATTTCTATATGTTCTCAGGTGGTGACTGAAACCAAAGACGAGCACAATGAATTTACAAAAAGTTCTTATACAAAGAGGACGAGGTTAATTGCAAAGCAGCATGAAGGGGATGTAGTGACAACTTATGACGAGAAGAAAGCATCTACGCTTTCTGGAGCTGATATTGTCACTGCATCCATGCTGCTGAGCAAAGGCAAGGCGATATTGATGCTTCTGCTTTCAAGGAGAAGCTCCACATACTAGAGGTATACGCTTAGACTCACATATACCCCTTGTGTGCGCGTGCGTTTGTAAACAGAAGCACATAAATCATACACACACGGATGTTAAGTGTTTTACATGTCTGTGCATCTCTCAAATTCGTTTCACCCAGGGATACATGTTTGAAGCAGTAAAAGTAATTTTAATTTAGAAATTCAATATATTCAATGTATACACTGTAGCGTATGCATACATGAAATATTCATATAATTGATTTTCATTTGTGTTATTGATATCTTTAATGTTTTTATTAAAACACAGGCTTTTTAATATACATTTATATTTATAATTTCTTATAAGATCTCCATGTACATTGTATATGTTCATGTGTTTTTATGCTTCTCGCACGTACGTATTGTATATGCTTCTGACCTTTTTATATTCTACAGGAAAAGCATAAACACGAATTAAGCGAGAAAGAACACAGGGTATCAATATCACAAAAACGAATTAGCCAGCTTCAAGAGGTAATAAATAAGGTTTGCATGACTAGATATTCAGATAAGACTGCAGTGTAGCAACTATAATACACACACTCACACACACAGGGAGGAGGGAGCGGAGAGAGAGTGTATCATAGCAATATTGGAATCCTTGTTTATTATACTAATCAATTAATTGTGTTTGATATTGAGAAGATGCTGCTTTTGGTTTGGTGCTGCGAATGAGATTGGACAATTACAGGTATTAAACAGTTTAAAATAGAAATCTATATAAAGACTGAATGTGTCCGTATATGCATGTGTATTTGTGTCCATATGTACATTTTCATGTACACATAGACATATGCCCAGTACATAATTTGTCTACTGTGATCATCATGTCGATCCTAGTGTTTATGCCAAGTACGCTGTTGGAACTGCAGGAATTAGGCTTGCTATCTTGCTCTCCCCATACAGCACAGGCACTCCTCTCTCTCTCTCTCTCTCTCTCTCTCTCTCTAGTTGCGGCATGCCGTATACACATGCAGACATTATTGTTAAGCATCTGGTTGATGCAAGCAATGACCAATATGCAATTGGATATGTGCATGCATTTGTATAAAGTATAGTAGTTCTGTATATGTATATATCGGCTTGTGCCATATCAGACGCTTTCAGAGGTAGAACACACACGCACGCACACACACAATTGTATATGCATAAGCATTCTGACATATGTATATATCCAGTTTTCTACATGTTTATGTTTAACATCATACACATCACATTATTATTTGAATTTCAATCTCTCTCTCTCTCTCTCTCTCTCTCTCTCTCTCTCACACACACACACACATACATCTGTTTCTATAGGTTGGTCCTGAAGAATCTGTTCTGGGCAAGAGGCAATGGAGAAATGGGAGTTTACAGAGTGACTTGCCAATGATGCTCAAGGAGCTGTTCAACCTGAACCATTTCATTGTTAGCCAGGTACTTCTTATATACTGGTGTGTTCTATATATATATATATCGTCTGTGTAATGTTAACTGTTGATGACTTACCAGGCAAACCCGCATATCGCCCGTCTTCTTCGGCTCAAGGAGCTTGTTAGAGCTTATGGAGGAGACTTTGCTGCTAAGGTATTCTCATTCATACTAATAGTATTATTTAGTAGAATTCACTGGTATATTACATAGAAAATGAGAAACAACTGTATAACATTTTGCAGCTTGCACACTTGGCTGAGATGGAGGTAAAACATAGATGTAACCAAGTACTGGAAAACTTTGGACTGGTAAAACTGTTTGCGCAGAGAGAGAGAGAGAGAGAGAGAGAGAGAGGGAGAGAGAGAGATGTATATAACACATGTATGTGTTATATTCAGTTTGCAAAGATTATACAAAATCCGACAGTTTCAGAGCTCAGAAAAGCAGTAATGCAAGGCAGGAGGTGTACATGGGCTAAGCTATCAGCAATGCAAGCCAACTGTGGAATCGAACTCATGTTGGATGAGCGTGTAGCTGAATTGAAGAACTCAGAGAGAGGCAGCGGTTGCGGCATGCATAATGCAAGTACTTTCATAAATCTGTGCACAATGAACAGTTTTACAGTTTTCTAGTGTTAAATAACGATCATTTCATCTACAATGGTATGCCGCAAATGTGCGTGCGTGCGTGCGTGTGGTGTGTGTGTGTGTGTGTGTGTGAGTGAGTGAGAGAGAGAGAGAGAGAGAGAGAGATTTATATATATGTATTACTAAAATAAATATAAACATATTGTAAACGGTCTATGCATAACAAGTTTCTTCTGTAACTTTGAGTGCTATGACCACTGTGATCCTAGAAGCAGGTATGAGATAGAATTGTTAAAAGCTGAATTTAGATCATATTTATTTTAATAATAACTGGTACATAATTAATTGAGTAGTTTAATGTAAATTAGGATTCATTTTACAGTCTACAGAAATGTTATACAATTAATTATTGTATTAATTGTATATATCTAGAGGATATAAACTTGAGGTTAATAAGGGGCTTTATTGCACTTGTTTAGTCCCAAATATATATAAAATGAATGGAGCTTTAAGTTTTCATCAAAATTAATTAGTACAATTCCATACGTTATTTAACTATGAATATACTTCATGCCAATAGAAAAAGAAATAAAATTTAAATTTGCCATTTTTATTTAATATGCACATATATCTATGTTATATGAATAGCATATGTTCTTTCTTAAGAAATCTTATTTAATAAGAAATTACATACAATAATTTTTACTTTTTACTTAAGAAAATATTAAAATTATATTTCTTATTTACAAATTCCATAAAATCTTGGAACATGGTTTTTAAGACTATAGAAAGGTAAAAAAGGAACATGCACTTCAAAGAAATGCAATATCTCTTAGCCAAGATATTTTAATTTGTTCTATACGTTAGATATATAAATTCATATTTGTATCTTTTAAGTCTTAAATTATTTTGATATATTAGATCTCGCTATTTTCATGTATCTCAAGATTGAATGTGTATCACTATTTCAAAATTAATAATTAAATATTATTATATCTCATTATTTAAATGTATTTCAAGGATGTATCTATATCATTATTTAAAAATTAATAATTAAATATTATTGTATTTTACTATTTGGATGTGTCTCAAGATTGTATATGTTTTGTTATTTGAAAATTAATAATTCAATATTATTATATCTTATTTGAATGTATTTCAAAGCTATATATTCTTATAAATTAAATATAATATGAATTGTCAAATATTTTCTAAAAAGTTTCCCAAATGCATTTTATGTATAAAATGTTTGTGACATGTAAAATTATAAAAACCGTTATTAATCTAATAAGGTTGCAATAAATTAAAGTGAATTATTGATTTATGAGTGGTATATGAAAATTTTAAAAATTAACATATTATCTATATTGATAAATAAAAAATTATTATTAAAAATATTTATTATTTTGGTTGCATTTCAAGATGTCATAATTGAATTTAAGACATATATATATTCTTTTCAATATATGCATTGGAAAGGTAATAAATTAATATATTTAATTATTTATTTTTTTTTACAAATCAAAATATACTTATTAACTTTTACAACAAGTTTTATTAAAGTAAAGAAACTTGTGATAGATTGAAAATACTTTATATTAAAGATAACAAATGGAAAATACACATAATATGGTATCATTTATTTTTATTATGAGTGTGTATGTATGTGTTAATATGTGTACATGTGTATGTGAATGTTTTAATGTGCATGTGTGACTATTTTATTATGTGTGTAGATGTACATGTTTATGAATATTTATTGTGTGCATGTGCATATGTGTATAAATATTTTATTGAGCATGTGTATATAAATGTTTTATTTTGTGTGTGTTTGTATATGTAAATGTTTCATTGTGTGTGTACATATATGTGTATAAATGTTTTAATGTGTGTATAAATATATATATATGTGTAATTTTCTTAGATATTATATATTTTAGTTATAAAAGGTTCTAGTATATTTTAAAATTCAAGATGTATTTCACATAACAAAATATTTTATGCATGAACTCTTTAAGAATTTAGTATATCTTTAAAAATATGCCTTAGTGGATTTGTTAAACATGGATATTGCAACAAACTTGTTTTTTATTAATAAAAATTAAGAATAATATGAAATTTCAAACATCCAATATATGTTTTTTTGTATTTATTAAAAGTTAATAAAGAGGGTGTTTAGGCTTGAGATGATGCATCCATTTTAAAAAATAATTTAATTTATATATTCAAATTTAAATTTGAATACATTTATGATTAATCTGAAAATGTGCAAGCTTTTCGGAGTTATGAAGTATATTTTTGAAATATATATGTTTATCCATTGTCTATTATTGGGTTAGTATGGACGTTAAACAGTTAACAATAATAATAATATATATGTTTGATTTAAATGAAACCTGGTCGACGGTGGTTAGACACCGTCAAACGGCTAGCCGGTGCAAACGAGCGACGGGACAAAGTGCCGAATAAGAAAGGTACCTCAAGTACGAACTGATGGCGATCGATGTCAGGCGGAGGTGTAACCAGGCGTAGATCCGATCGTCCGGACCAACTACTCAGGGTACATAGGACAACACACATGAGAGAATCGCATAAATGTGACAGACAAGACTCTGTCACAAGACGGCAGACTAGTAGGAAGGTGCCACTTGTACCTAGGGTCTAGCGCTAGGTAACCCACTATATAAGCAGGAAGGCTAGTAGTGGGTCGGGGGTCTTTTTGGGAGTCAAGTCTGCGTCTTGTATCTTGCTCCTTTGGAGATAGTTTGTACTCAGACGAGCAATATAATATATATTCATATTCCTTCTATTCACCTTATAGGCGGGTATTCCCCGTTTGTCCCACTCCTGGGCTGAGCAACGCTCTCTGCCTAACCACCATAATAGAACTCCCTACCCTATACACGGACCCTCGCGGCGTCCGAGTAGAGGCCATCCAACACCTTCCACCACTTCCGAGGTAAGGCTGGCTTGCCGGTTCGAATCCCTGGAGTTGGACACTCTCCACAGCGTCCTGGCGACCATTGAAGCTTCCTAAGAAGCACCACATTTGGCCTGCAAAGTCCCCGACGATCATTTATGGCGACCACGGAGGAATAGATAGTACACACGGATGGAGTTCACTGTAACAAGCAGAGTTGCGGCCCAAAGGAGAGTCGGGATTAACTCGTTCAAACAAATAGAGATTGACGAGCAATAGCTGGCCAGGAGGATGCGACAGGCCAACCGAGGGAGATTGATGGAAGGTGGCGAGGCACCTCAATTGCCACAATCAGCCCCTGCCTCACCTACCCGAGGGAACAACATAAATACCGCATGGCCGAATCTCCGAGCAGCGGTAGACCCGGCACACTAGTGGTAGAGGCAGTCGCATGTCGCCGATGATGAAGAAGGATATGAAGGAACTGCAACACGTCCAAACATCAGTCCAGGTATGGCAGCATGTGGGTATGAACAACACCTAGACGGGCGACTTCGCCTGACATTAACCTACGATGCAAAATGGGATGGATGGCAGAACGATGAAAGCCCTCCACCTCTCGATGTAGGCGAAAGTGACGGCCACAATGACCCCACACCAAAGAGCAGCACCCGTGTTCGACGAGTACCCCTGAAGGAGGAAACCTTGCACAAGACAACCCCAGGAAAGGGCAGGCTTGTGACGGAGGCAGGAATCTTGAGGGGGCGAAAGCAACACGGATAGCGACAGGGGACGTGAGCCGGAAGTCCAGCATGGCCATCACCACAACGGACGTAAGGTAGGAAACCTAGGCCATCGTCACCCATCAAGGTGACGTGGGGGGCCCGTGGCTGCCTGAAAAGAGGGGAGGAAGAGCCTCATCTGGAAAGCCCCTGTAGGGAGGGGCATCAATTTCCAATAAGGCAACCTCTATAGCAGGAGTTCAGCCGATCGGACGATGCAACAGGCCAGGGTGGTTACCAGGATGAGAACTCAAGGCTTCGAAAGGCCGGGGTACACATGGGATGACCACCTGTGCGAAGGCGATTAGACGTCAACGAGCTGACGGACTGGGAGGAGGTACCAGAAAGAGGGGTTGCACAGTGGCCACTTTGGACAAGGGACGAGAGGAATTCGTCTAAGGGTAGGAGAGATGCACCCGAGCGACCAGTATTGCACCGACCCCGCTAGGGAAATCCGCCAGGGCACACGGCAGAGCTGCAACCATCATCAGACGAGGGGATACCATCTCAGGGCAAGGAAGAATTGCCCCATTGATCACGACCGTCTAGACGTCGTGGGGGGATTCCCGCGCACGGTCCTACAAAACCACTCGCTGGATGAGGGAATACCGTCCAGCTGAGGTAGGCCGTACCACCAGCCGTCAGGTTGGTCTCGTGGAGGGGCCCCTGAGGACAGCCAGGAGGAGCCCGTCCTCGTCACCCACCCTCAACGGGAGGGCAGGGCCGCGAGGAAGGAGAAAGGTACCTGCAGAATACCTGGACGTGGATTACACCACGTCCGAAGCGGAGGGTCCGAATAGGAGCACTTCTCAGGCACAACGGGACGTCATGGGAACCAACTTGGTTACCTTACTAGCCCGCGCGCTCAATTGGATGCAGGAGAGCACCGTAATAGTGCCCTTACCCACGTTCTGTGGAGCGAAGGGGGACGACGCAGACCAACACATACACAAGTTCGAACAGGTGTGCAAACTTCGGAGTGTAATCGACAATCACAAGAAGCTGAGTGCCTTCACATGCACTCTGGACAAGAAGGCACATGCCTGGTAAAAGCGATTCCACAAGGCAAACAAAGGAGCTCGGTGGGAAACCGCACAAAAGCATTATTGGATACCTTCCGGGAGGAAAAGAGTGAAGAGGAGGTGATCCACAAGCTAACGAGCTTGAAACAGAAAGTAGGAGAGTCGGTCGACAAATACCGGTCTGCATGCTGGGGTACATTGCCCGGCTAAGAGACGCCCCAGTTGACCTGACCAAGAAAATGTGGTATCGAAAGAGACTGCGGCCGGAGATTTGCAAGTGAATCGGCTTAGATTACGACCGGGATGTTCGACAAACTACTCCAGTATGCCAAGAAGGCTGAGAAGCAGGAAGCTGAAAGACACTAAGAAAGGAAGACGCAGGACAAATTGGACGCAGAGGGGGCAAATGACACCACCTCGGATGAGGAAAAACCTCTCTGATGCTCCAAAGCCAGCCAGAAGGTAGAAACGGTCGGGAGCCAAGGGGCACAGGCAGTTGCAGCGGGGGGAAACCCAATGAGGGGCCACATGAAAGGAAGACTTATCCACAACACTGGCTCAAATGGGATACACCACACGCGGGGACAAGTACTGCTGGGTATGTAACATTTGCGGGTCTCATAACACGGACAATTGCTACTGACTGGCCGAACTCCTGAGCAAAAGAATACCATAGGCGGCCACACTAACGGTAGAGTGGGGGACCGAAGGGGTGCAGATGGTTGAAGGAGTTACGGCCGTAGGATGGAGGGGGATAATCAACCCTGTAGGAGGTCCCGTTCGGGAGACTAGAATCGTTAGTCTCATTCTCGCGAGCGGCAACCATATTGACCCAGGTATGGCGACAGAGAGAGACGGCCGGAACGCAAGGAGTTGTTGTGTGCACTTTGCGGAGGCCCACACCCGCTCTACCGGTGTTCATGGGTATCATTAATCAAACCAATGCTAGAGGCGCAAGCAGCCGGCATCGCCAGGGCGAGTAACAGGCAGATCCCCACTAACCCAATGCCAACCCCACACTGCAAGTAAACCAAGTAACGGTGGTATTGTGAGAACAGGACGACGGGACAAACATAGTACTGCAAGCTCCCTTAGTGGACGAAACAAGGGAACCGCAAGGGCGGAGAACCAAGGGAGCGCGAAGGGCGAAAAGAGGAAACAGACAACAAAACCCTCAGTATTAAAGCAGTGGGTAAGGAAGCAAACTAAAGGACTGACCGTCTCGGGACCCGTGGAGCCCAACCAAGGCTAAGAATCGCTAAGAAAGGTAAGGAGACAGCGAAACTGCGCCTTTAGAAGGGGAGAGGCCCAGACGTTGTCAAAACAAGAAACGCCGCTAATTCCCACCACACGATGGGGGAATCGGGCACGACCAACAGCAACGCCCCCACCAAGAGGCATTGCAACCACAGTGGACTATGTAAACAACATACCAACCATTCCGGTTTGCATGGTGGGTCACACAATCACGAGGTGATTATAGATGGGGGTTGGTAGTCAATGTCATGTCACTGGAGCTCCACAGGGAGTTGTGTATGCCAACTCCGGAGCCTACTCCCTTTCAGGTATGCATGGCAAATCAAGTCGAGGTGGCACCTAAGGGCATCTTGAAGGCAGTAAAAGTCGAGATCCAAACAGTCAAATTTTGGATCAACGTTGTGGTCCTAGACATGCATGCCAGAGGGGGATTTGACCTACTCCTCGGTCAACCCTGGCTTAGGGGTGCGAAGGTGCAGTACGACTGGGAGCACCAACAGATACGATTCCGAACCAAACGGGCAATAAGGTCCGTACCTACATGCCAAACCTAGGCCCCCGCACAGAGATTCAGGGCGTTGGAATACCAGGAGCTCAGCAGGCACAGAGGATGGAACGAGGGCACAACAACAACCCCCGCAGGCCGACCCCCGGAATCGGGTCGCGCCAGGCAGGAGCCCTATCATCAGAGGCAGCTTAGCGTGAACGAACCAAAGATCGCAGGGGGAGCAATCGAAGCCCGAAACTATCTAGCACCGAAGCACTAGTTCACCGACCACAAGGACGATTTCGGAGGGCCCATTTGGACACACCCCAATCGAACGGTCGCACCAATCAAGCAGAGTCACCCCAAGCCCGGTATCAATATGGATCGACAGCCCTATATCGATCCTGGCCTCAACGACAAGTACCCACTACCACGGATGATCGAAGATCAGCCATGGAATTGGGGGGGGAAGAAGCTCCGGCATAGACCCTCCCTGGTAGAAGTAAGATGCGAAATCCCAGATGTCGGACACGTGGGGCCAATATGGGAAAGAAGTGGCAGGAAGGGATCAACAGGTACGGCCTGTAGTTAGAGCCAGGATGGGCCCCACCAGGCACCATCAAAACCACCACAGTCGACAATAAAGGACAAGTACCACGACGGACAACCGATAGTAGCCGCTCTGGCCACCCAGATGGAGCACATACCGAGGAATCTCGGGGAATGGCAATTGAACCACGAGGTAACACAACAGGGAAACGAAGCGGTCGGAAGCAGAATCTCCAAACGCACGTGTGGCCAGCTCACAGATCACATGGTTCACGAGGTTGGACCGCATGCGTGAGGCACGTACTACGAAGACAATGATGGTTGGGCAGCACCATCATTGAGTATCCAGGCGCAGGATAGACGCGCCAGTCACCTCGGAGGATGTCATAAGGACTGCCACGACACCTATACTCGGGAAGGAGGTGTACAGTGCCACACTTTCACTACCATGACCACGGGGTGGACAGAGAGGAATCGGCTGGTGGTAATTAAAGAGATTCGTGTGTTTATCGAGGACGTGGAACAATCAGTGGAACTTGTGTCGCCTAGGCACTCCAAGTTCAAGGAATTAATCAGGCAACCCGACGTCCGGCAAGTTAGGAGACAGCTACGGTTGGACGAATTCTTCAACCTTCCGTGGGAAGAAGTGGAGGACCCAGGATTCACTGATAAGGCCAGACAATTTCTCCAATCAGCGGAACTAGTAGCTAGTCAAACCAGGCGTAGGGGAATACAGTTCTGCACGGATGGGAGTGCAGTCTTCCACATTATGTTCAACGAACTAGCGATAGTCTTCCGACTACTAGGAGATGGCCTCGCCCTAGGGGAATGCTCGGACACGGAGGTTCAACAGCTCGCCACCACAGGAACACATGGACTACAAGGCATACAAGCAAAGGAGGAAGCAGCCGAGTTCATAATGCTAATGGCCTTCATGCTTACGGGAAGAACAAGGAGTCGGATCACTAGGTGGTTGGCGAATGGTCTTTGCAGGGCATGGGAAGGAGTCGCGGTAAATTGGGCTAACTGCCCTAAGTAGTACCTGGTTTCAGCTCTAACTAGTGGAATTCACGGAGTTCGGACCGGTACTGAGCAAAGGCTCCCACGGCCGGCCATATTGCTATTATGACAACAGGCTCATTCGGCCGAATGACAGTTAGAGCACCACCACCACTCCAAATGAGGGATGAAGAACAAAGAAGGGAAGGACAACACGGCCGTAAGGAACAACCAGAACCCCGGGGTCAATAGAGGAACAGGAGTCAAAAAGGAACATGCGTTAACAGAGGAACAAGCGGAAGGTATCTCCTTTCCGGACCAAGAATCACCAAGGTATGGGACGTCGGAACCCATACATGCGATTTCCCTGGCCGTAGGATCCCCGCTATCACCGGAATCCCCGGCAAAAACAACCAAGCAATCAGCCAGACCTAGCCAGGGAGGAGAGGAAGACAAGTCCGAGGATGAGTGCAAGAGTAACTACCAACATTTCCAAGCCAACGGACGATGGACCTCTACGGCCTATACCGAGCTCGTGGAGGCCTTCGACCAGCTAAAGGAAGCCATGGCGGTATATGACAACCTCAACCTCCCAGTGGTGGTGAAAGAACACGATGACATAGTGATGAAACTCATGGAACGACGGCAGGAAGCCCAGGAGGTTACCCAAAAGGCTAAGGAACTACTGAGTCAAGGGGGCCGACTGTGTATGTTAACACTAAAAAGAACGAAGGACGCCTAGGAACGGTAGAGCGAGAGGAGAGCGGAATTACGGAGGTTATACAGTGAGTGCAAAACCCTCCTAGGGTTACTCGATGACGACCAGCACACCTGCAGCCATGTCATAGCAAAAAAAGAACAATAGATACATGAACATAAATCCCAGTCAGAGCGAAGGTGTGGGGAGCTCGCAGAAGCACAAGCAGAATTGACGGCGGACAGAGAGGAGTTGCTAACAAGGGCTCAACTTGCAAAGGCCATTACCACACCTACGGCCAGCCAACCGGGACTCCTACTCAGGAAGCCAGAGGCGAGCGATACAGAGCCATCAAGAACGGGACAAGAGCACGGCTCAACCAGGGGACCGGACACACTGCGAATCACCACCTCAGAACTAAGGGAGCACGGCCGCCAACAAGCTCAACTCCTCGCGGCAAGGGAACAGGAGCTACAATACTCACGAGAACGGACTCAGGACCTGGAGGGTCAGCTCAAGCAGGTTTGGGAGCAACAAGCAGGGTCCGAGGCAAAGCTCTGAAGGGTGATCGCGCTACGGGAGGCGACCATCACCACACTAAAGACCACGCTAGCCACAACAGAGAACGAAATCGCCATGTACCAAGAGCTCCAAGGGGTAGATATCTAGAGCACATGGCCCGAGGACGTGCCAACAGATAAGTTCGGGCATCTAGTTGACAGTGGTCAGACACCATCAAACGGCCAGCCAGCACAGATGAGCGACGGAACGAAGCGCCGGATCAGGAAGGTACTTCAAGTACGAACTGATGGTGACCGATGTTAGGCGACGGCATAACCAGGCATAGATCCGATCGTCCGGACCAACTACTCAGGGTACGTAGGACAGCACGCATGAGAGAGGCGCATAAATGTGACAGACAGGACTTTGTCACAAGGCGGCAGACTAGTAGGAAGGCGCCACCTGTACCTAGGTCTAGCGCTAGGTAACCCACTATTTAAGCAGGAATGCTGGTAGTGGGTCGGGGTCTTTTTGGGAGTCAAGTCTGCGTCTTGTATTTTGCTCCTTTATCGAAGATAGTTTGTACTCAGACAAGCAATATAATATATCCATATTCCTTCTATTCACCTTACAAGCGGGTATTCCCCGTTTGTCCCACTCATGGGCTGAGCAACGCTCTCTGCCAAACCACCATAATAAACTCCCCTACCTTGTACATGGACCCTTGCGGCGTCCGGGTAGAGGCCATCCAACACCTTCCACCACTTCTGAGGTAAGACCGGCTTACCGGTTTGGACCCCGGAGTTGGACGCTCTCCACAGCGTCTTGGCGACCACTGAAGCTTTCTGAGAAGCACCACATCTGGCCTGCGGAGTCCCCAACGACCAAAACCCTTTTACAACTTTAAATAAAAATACCTTTATATTTAAAACTTGTAACAATATTTTATAATTTTAATAATATTTAAAGGGCATAAATATTATTTCTTTCTTGTATTAACAAAACAATGCATACTTCTGCATATATATAAACAATTAAAAGAATCACAAATGCATGAATAATAAAGTAAAAATTATAAAAAAAGAAAAGAAAGAACATTTTCATTAAAAGCCTATTAATAATAAAATAAAACATTGCAAATCAAAATTTTTTAATCATCCACACAAACACTTTAAATACATTGTGTATACAAAATCTTTTGTATGTTATATATATAAATATGTACCAAATAATATATGTGTACGTAAATATGTTCATAGATGTATAGTAATGTGTATATTAATACTATAAATATAAAATGTAAATATATTGTGCATATTAACATTGAATTTCAACCAAGCATAAATTTTCTATATCTATATTTATCATATTACTTATGTGACATTAATTCATTTAATATCCATATCTATCCACATAATTAATGTTAATGTATATATTTGCATTAACATTAAATATATATAAGGAAAACATTTTAAAGGTTTATATATACAATATACAATAGAATATATTTTAAACATATTTATTCATTGTATAAAAGAACAATTAGTTGAAGTTTGTTAAAAAATATAAATTACATTAAATTAATTCCATAGAGAAATATTAGTAAATTAAATAAACATTATTCATGATTGTACTAAGTGTGCTTGTTATAAAAATATCAATCACTACATAGAGATTGAACGAATCTAATTTAAAGATTCAAAATTTAAAAGATATTTTTATTAATTTTTCTTAAACATTAATATACAACAATCTTAATGTCTCTCTTTCTCTCTCTTTGTCACACAATTACGCATATACAAGTATAAAAAAATTATAATAATGTTATTAAATTCATCTAAACACAAGGAAAATACGGCATGTTATAATATGAACATTTAATATTATTATCTTATATATATTGTAAACTTACACTTCATAACAATAATATAGTAAAGTAAATTTATGATATTAATACATTACTTATTTTAAGTATCCAAAAACATATATGTTTATGCACCACATATGTATAGAAATTATAGTTTGAAAATAGATATTTTATACATAATTAAAATTTATGTAATCTATATTTAACAAGTTTAAAAATTGAATTAAAGAGTATAATAAACATTTAAGAACTATTGAACAAAGTCTAGGAATAAAAATTTTTAATATAATGTTAAAGATGATAACGATGATAACATTATACGTGTTAAAAATATTTAATATATAAAAAGTTGCATTACATGCCCTTTTTAATATTTAGATTACATAATTCACATTAAAAAATAATAAATTATCTCTAACTTTAAATTGGAAACTTGTATATATTATATTTATAAATATATATATATAATTTTAATTTTATATTATTTGTAATGTATTAAATGAAATTCATGTACATATAATATACAAAATTTTAGCTGGTCTAGAAAACTTAAGATATTGTTAGAAAAACTAAGGTTTAATATAACACTCAATTTTTATTATTAGTTTTAGCTATCTCTAGTTTATTATAAGTTACTTATATTATATCTTAGTTTTTAACTTAAAGAACAAATAATATTCTCCCATTACAATAAATTATTTCATATTTATAAATTTCTTAACTCATGACTTCAATTATCATAATCAATACATAATGGCTTTTATATTCACTTGTGTCTTCGAACTATGATTTATTTATTGATAATAACCTTTTTAATTAATACATATACAAGTTTGTTGTTACCATTAATCCTCTTATTATCGTTACATCTTCTTACAAAGATCATACAATGATATTATTAGTTATATCATCTTTAAACATATGGTATAAAATAACATATCCTTATATTATTCTCACCTCCTGTGCAATAACCATCTCTCACAAGTAATATACATTTTATATTGTATAAAGCTTACTAAACAAAAATATATGACACGATGTTGTCAAGAATATGAAAAATAATTTTGTATGTGTTAAAAATGTATATTATAAATAATTATATTACTATTCTTTCTAAAACACACATACATTTTTAAAATAAACAAACAAACGCATAGAGCCTAAAAAAACAAACACACACACACATGCATGGGTGCATGTGGACACATAAACACAATATAGCAATAGCAACATTGTCTCCATTTGAGATATATATATGTATTAGCCGTATGCATCATACAAATATATTACACGTTTTTACATTATATATTATGTTTGTGATAATATATAAGTTTTATATGTAACACAAATATGTATATTATAAATGCATGTTTACATTAAATATTATTCTTAATATGTATGACCATATGCATCTCTTGTCATTTATACTTTATCATTGCATGATATACATTATGGTGTAATAATTAATTTTTATGTAAAGTGTGTAAGTTGCTTTTATGTGTATGAGAGATATAAAATATTCATGCCATAAAACAAGTAATTTTCATACAAAGACATGTATTCATTGCAAAAACAAATTTAAATGACAATTGTATATATATTAACACATATTCCAAATGTATGTAATATTATATAATTAATAAAGAAAAGGAAATAATTTATCATCCATGACAAGAATGAGAACAGTCACAAACATTGGTATAAAAGGATTCAAGTGCCAAAGAAGTGTAACAATAATATATGATTATTTTTGACCTATTAATTAATTTTTGTTATTAGATTAAAAATGCATGCCCTATAATTTTACTTTAGATTTACTATGGACAAAGATTTTTTTGTTGTTGCAATCAATAACCAACATTATAAAATATGTGGCACCAAAAGAGTAATAACAATGAAATTTTAAAATGAATTTTGTTTCACAGAATTATTTTAAAACATTTATAATAATTAAAGATTTAAATGGTTATGACAATGGCTAGAATATTATAATATAATGGTAGATTGTGTTTTATAAGTCCTAGTGCGATAAAGTGTTTTCATTAATAAGCAATACTATTTAAAAATGTGAGAATCAATAATCATCATTATATTCTTTAATAATTTTTTATAAGTATTCAGAAGTGTCAAATTGGTTAGTTAAAAAGTTTTTACACATAAAGCAAGTTTTGTCATATGTGCAAGTGGCAATGAGATCCTAAATGAAACAATTGAAATTGTTTAATATATAAACATATGTATATAATTATATGACACAAATATATTTATATAAATTAATATATATATATATATATATATATATATACACATATATTCGTGTGCTTATAATACCAAGATAAAATAGTCAACGAATAAGATTTGGATATCGAACATGTTATCTTTATATTTATAAAGTAGTAAGAGCAAATGACAAATATAAACAACTTATATAACTCATGTATATATGCTTAATTAATTAGTTATATACATTGTTATTATTATTTAAACATAATTAAAACGAGGGTTTAAATAAGTAATTGTGATTAAAACTTTATGAATTGTGAATATGTTAATAATTGAGAGGGTAAAAATGAATTGAAATAATATTTTTGATTATTTGTTTAGTGGGTTTATAACATTTGGTATTAAAACTAATTCTTAGACTAAGTAGTCATGTAGCTTAATCAAGGGTCATGGGAGCGATCTTGGGGGTTGTGTTTGACCATTCCCACACTTCTATGTTATTGCACCAAAGGTTTATAAATGAAGCAAGTTAGGCAAGAGTTATAAAGATACATCGAATTTTTATAAAAACACAAATGAAGGCATTGGGCACGTGATTAACATGGATAAGCACATAGTTAACATGGGTCAATTACCAAGAATGAATTAGTTGTCTATAAGGTTATAGATCTGAGAAGAAAAGTGATGAATATTACACACTATGGATTAAGCATAAATGGAACAAATATTTAAATAAGTAATTGTCAATTAGTTTATGAGTATTTAATTAAAACTTTATAAATTATAACATCTTAGGTTCAAATCTACCCTAATAATTAAGAGGATAAAAAGGAATTAAAATAGCATTTTTAATTATTCATTTAGCGTAACAATTGGTTGATATAAATAATTATCCCTTTACCTAATTGGGTTTATGAAATTTAATAAGGACTTTAAAAATAATGAAGTCCCACATTATTTATTTAGAGGAGAGCCGTACAATAAAATATATGTGTTAATAATGTGCATATATACAACTAATTTATTATATCTTAATTATGTATATAGTTATTCTACATCATAATGTTCTTGGATCTTTATAAGATAAGTATGCACATGCACATAATAATATATATATAAACATGTATAATCTTATGTATATATAGCTTTGTTATATGACACGTGCATTTATGAATATAAATATATATAATCATGATTATTGCAAGAGGAGGCAATCATTAACAATGAATAAGTTAAGTATATTAATGCAAGTTGTAATTAAAATGGGCATGTCTATAGTCCCATTTCATAATAATTAGCAATTTTAGTTATTTAATTAGCATTTTCTAATATTAAAGGAATATTCTTTAGAATATATGTTTGAAGACAAAATATTCTTTAGAATATTTTATTTTGTAATCGACCTTTTAATAAATTATAGCATTTATGGACCAAAAATTAATAACATTATAAAAGTAGAAGGTATTAAATTATAATATAATATATTATATTTAAGATTGTATGGGCCTAATATAAAAATTAAGGAAGAGCATAAGAGATACATTTTGATGTTGTTATTAAAATATTAACATTTAAATATAACATTAATTAAAAATTTGTACTAGTAATAATATATATATATAATATACAAAATCCTATATAGTCAATCTTCCATATCTTTTTATAAATTTATATAGTTAAGTAAACAATTTGGTACTATTATTAAAGAGTTTATTATAATTATGAATATTAAATATACGATATTTTATAATTTTTGTAATTGCTTTAAGTTTAAAAAAACATATATTCTTTTGCAATTTTGTTAATCGTGACTTTATCAACGCTTTTGACATCTACCTATATCAAATAGATTTAACATTTATAAAACATGGTGGGTCTTTTTGATTGGGAGACCATGTTTTTTTTAGGCATCCATTATATCTTTTGCTCTCCTTCTCATGTCGCCTTTTTGTGGTTTGAATCATGCAACCTTAATTATACTATTTTTATGATTACTTCAAGCGTGTTGATAATTTGACCCATCTAAATAGGCTAATTATATAACACATCTGGAGTAATGAGGACCATAATTAGTTTTTGAAGATCCTTATAGCAATCAAAGTATGCTTTAGGTTTTTAGTTCCTTTGTTTAACAAAGTGTGGGGTTTGCACTTTCACATTACTACTGGCTTCTATGTCGTCGTGCTCAGTGTTGTCATTTTAATCTCCTCTCGCCACCTTGTTTTAGGCAAAAAAGGGTGTTACAATTCTGTACTTGTGACAGTAGGCCCTTCTAACTCTCGAACCATAGTCTCCCAATAGTCGACCACATGCTTATATAGTTCTGAATAACCAGTTGCCTTATCAAATTCTTTGGCATTGATTTTTGAACTCATGCCACATATTTTTTAATGCCATCAATAATAACCTCTTGTTCCTTGAGCTGGGCACTCAATGGAATACGTCTGGTTGTCCTTCTGGGAGAAGCCTCTCCACTTTTGAACAGCATTAAGCCCTCTTTCAGTAACCACTCCTGCTCTGATGGCCGTAACTTGTTACTGCATAATAGGTATACCATTTCTTATAGAGAAAAAGAATTATAGCGGCACAAGGTGACTAACTAAAGAATCACTCCCCTTTTTTATATACTCTTTGAAAAACTTTTTGAAGTCTAGCACCTCAATCACAAGCAAAGCACAACTTTTTTTTTGAGATGCAATTTTTCAAAAAGATCCATCATATGCGGTAAGGTAGTGCATTTGTCCTTTTTGTAAAGTTGGAGACCTTGCTGAAGAACGCATCAATATCTTCATGAGTGTGACCAACCATAAGGAAACTGAGTGTGATTGTCTTAAACACACCTTTGGCAACAAGCATTGACAAGTATGCTAGCACATATCTAGAAAATAAAAGTAAGTATGAGCTTGAGAAACCCTTAACTAAAATGATTTACCTATTTTTGTTCTCGCCTACACATTATCTATCTATAAAAGCAATGACGAGGAAGCTTATTTAATGTTGAGGACACATGTACACTATTTGAGCTAGATCCCTCCACTGAACCAGAACTCTTAACAGGGCCATTTATTTTTTGTGTAGGCTGCTAATAATGCCTCTCATATTCCCAAGTAGCCTCAAGTGCAGACGTGTTCATGAGAGCATTATGTAAATGTTGAAGGTGTTGTTTCTTCACTTTGAGATCACTGATAAGACTTGTCTGTGAGTGGGCTT
>PUQB01000934.1:0-71293 GCA_003024785.1 Selaginella tamariscina
TTCGTCAGCTTCTCACGAGTATGTTCGGAAAAGTTTTGTTGCCATCGTTCCTTTGTTGTGTTCATCGAGAAGTCATTGGGTTGCCGTTATTATGTGCTACCACTAATGATGTAGTACTTGATTGATTTTCTATTCTCCGTTTAAATCTTCGTGATTTGTTCTGGTGTTGTGACCCACACTTTGTCAGCGCCTTTCTTTCTTTTGTAGTATGGGCACAAAACAACATTATGTGGAACGGTGTAAGAATTGTCGTCCTTCATCTTTCCATGAGCTCAGCTACACGTTCCTGGTTGAGTGGCTTGTAATTGAAGTTTGGGTTGACGCGTAATACTTAACCCTAAACTCGTAAATCCTATCATCCAACATCATTTCCTTGTGGCTTATTGCAGCATGGGATGCCACAGGTGCAACTAACAAAACGACTGATGATTTTCTTTTACGATCCGAATCAACATGTGTGATCCTCGATTGATGCTGTTCTAATGTTCTTGGCACACTCTTCGAGCTCCTGAAGTTTTCTAAGTAAATTGAACGTGATCTGTAAAGAACCTGAGACCGAGCCACCCTCTCAATCTCCCTTATGATGTCGCTGTGTTCTTCTTCAATGTGAAGAGGGACGATTGCTCCACTTGTGGATGTTTTGTATTGTGAAGTAATCTCTGCTAAGAATACACCTACTCGATGAGTCTGAAGATCTTCGAAGTAGACATCTAATTGGATCTCCTCCATAGATGGCTTTCGTTGAGTTGAAGAAGAACTCCACGGTCAACATCATTAATGAACACGTGAACATCATTATCCACAGGTCAACAAGACCACCCGAAATTAATGTTGTAACTGGCGACCTTTGGATCCGAGAATTGATATTGGATGGAACAAGGCATATGTGTCGAGCATCATTCAATCTGGGTTCGCAGCATGCTTTCGGATGCTTGATTAGTGAATCTACTTTTCATTGTTTTGCTTGTCCATGCGATGTGATAGAGGTTAGTTTGACAGCAACCATGGTTGTTTCCAATGCGCTTCCCGTTTAGTTTGAAATATGGTTAAGTTGATTCTAGAATCCCCCTGCCCATCTCTTCTTATACTCTCATCTTCAATGTCACCTTAATTCCACATCTGAATACAAAAATGATTAGTTCTTCAAGCACATACCCAAATATAACAAATTTTATTTTAATTCTTACCCAGAATTTGACAACGACTCTATACTAATGACTGAATCTCCCTATTTGATCAAATCGTCCTTTTGCAAAATAATACATTATGAATACAATTCATATAAAAAACGCACACACACTTGTATAAACCCGAATAAACAAAATTAATACACAGATAAATTCACATACACCCGTCTTTGTCTCAGAGAGAAGTGGATGGGATTAACTGTCCAAAGCTCAAGTGCAAAAGACAGATAACATTTGGTTTTAGAACCACCACAAATGTGAGCTTTGGACAGTTTTACATAGTTTCCTATCTTTCACTCGAAATATTATGATAAGATGATAAAAGTAAATAAAATGAGATATGCAACTTATATTACTAATACACATATATATTCACATGGAAGGTGCGGTGGGATTAATCTTGCCACCCCTTCAATGCCTCTTGAAAGGGTGGGTGGGATTAATCTCGCCACCTTTCTGGAGGCCTTGAACGGGTGTGCGGGATTAATCCCGCCACCCTTCTCAGTCTTAGAGAGAAATGGGCAGGATTTATTTGGCACACCCCTTTAGGGGCTCCAAAAAGGCGGCGGGATTAATCTCGCCCACCATGTAAGGGATGGTGAAATAAATCTCGCCACCCTTCTCAGTCCCCTCCATTGGTATGTTGTAAACCTTCTACGTCTCAGACAGAGACATTTGGGATTGGTTCGACTCACCAATGAAGGAAAAAAAGAAGGGTGGCGGGATTCATCCCTCCACCAGGCATTGAAGGCTCGGCGGGATTAATTCCGCCGCCCAGGCCCTTGCCACAGGCCATTTTTGACGGGATTAATTCTGCCGCACGCCCATGCCCTGCGCAGAATCCGACGGGATTAATCCCGCCGCCTAAGCCCTTCATGCAGGCCATGGGCGGTGGGATTAATCCCGTCGCACGCCCATGCCTTGTGCAGAATCTGGTCGGATTAATCCTGCCGCCTAGGCCCAGCACGCAGGCCATGGGCGGCAGGATTAATCCCACCGCTCTTCGGTTAGCCTCATGGGCGGTGTGATTAATCCTGCCACTCATGAGGCTAACCGAATAGCCGGCAGGGCGGCGGGATTAATCCGCCGCTCATGACTTGCTTGCATGAAGGGCCTTGGCGACGAGATTAATCCCGCCGCCGAGGCTCTAACCATATAGCGACGGGATTAATCCTGCCGCTCGCAGGGCTAACCATATAGTGGCGGGATTAATCCCGCCGCTCGTGGGGCTAACCAATGAGCGGTAGGATTAATCCCACCGCTACACACACATATATATATATATATGTATATGTATATATGTGTGTAGGAGAGTGCGTGTGTGTGCCAGAGATAGACAAATTAGATAAAATTATACTGATACACACACACATATGTATATGTATATGTATATCATATGTGTGTGCTAAATAAATTAAATTATACAGATACACACACAACACACACATATATATGTCTATATATGTATATTTATATGTATTTATGTATATGTATATGTATATACAGGAGTGTGCGTGTGTGTGTGCGAGAAATAGATAAAGAAATAAATTATACAGATACTGGTACACATATATGTATGTATATATGTACATAAGTATATATATATGTGTATATGTATATCGTGTATGCGTGTGAGCAAAACAAATAAAATCATACAAATAACACACACACACACACACACACACACATATATATATGTGTGTGTGTGTGTGTGTGTGTGTATAGGAGTGTGTGTGTGTATGTGCGAGAGATAGATAAATAAATAGAATTATATAGATACTGGTATACATAATATATATATGATATAGGTATATATATATGTGTGTATAATGTATATATTGTGTATGCGTGTGTGAGCGAAACAAATAAAATCATACAGATAAACGGGAGTGTGCGTGTGTGTGCAAGAGATAAAATTAATAAATTAATAAATTATACAGATACACAACACACACACACACAGATATATATATTATATATGTGTGTGTGTGTGTGTGTGTGTGTGTGTGTGTGTGTACATATATATGTATGTATATATGTATAGGAGTGTGTGCGTGTGTGCGAAAGATAGATAAATAAATTCTATTATTAAGATACATACACATATAAATGTATATGTGAATAAAAATAAATAAATAAACTCAGGAGTGTGCGTGTGAGAGAGAGAGAGAGATATCTCACATGTGTGTGAGAGAGCGGGAGATTTCATAGCCGCTGCCTCTGCCGCCTTGCTTCTTGAAACCGTAAGAATATACCTAAACCCTAAAAGGAATAGAATATATATTAACCCTAATTGAATATTCCTTCTAAGAATATACTTAAACCCTAAAAAAATAAAAGATAGATTCGCCCTAAACGAATATTCTTTCTATATTATTAGCGTGTGTGTGTGCATGGGTGTATCACATACACCCCAAGAATAAAAATCATGCAGGGGTTTAACATGTGTGTGTCCATGAGAGTGTTAAAGTTTCACATGTAGCAATACATATATACACACATAAACATATATACATATTAGTACATAATATTAGAGAGACAGAGTACATATTATGGATCATGCATGGTGTGTATGTATGAGAGAAGAGAGACAGTACATATTATGGATCATGCATGGTGTGTATGTTTGAGAGAAAAGAGACTGTACATATTAACATAGATCATGCATGGTGTGTATGTATGAGAAAAGAGAGAAAGTGTTAACAAATTAAATTCATACACATTACATATATTAGTACACATATATACATACACATGTGTATACACACAGACATACATACATTACATGTGTAAATTCAATGTGTTACATAGGGTTTAGGGTTTAGGTTTAGGATGGATCATGCATGGTGTGTATGTATGAAAGAAGAGAAAGTGTTAAAAAATTAATTTTGTACGCATTGCATATATTAGTACACATATATACATACACATATTATACACAGATATACATACATAGTACATAATATTGTAACATCAGTACATATTATGGATCATGCATAGTGTGTATGTATAGAGAGAGAGACATGCTAAATTATGAATCATGATCATGCATGGTGTGTATGTATGAGAGAAGAGATTATGCATGGTGACACTGTGTATGTATGAGAGAAGAGAGAGAGTGTTAACAAAGTAAAATCGTACACATTGCATATATTAGTACACATATATACATACACATGTGTATACACACAGACATACATATATTACATGTGTAAATTCAATGTGTTACATACACACGATTAAGTACATATAGATCATACATGCGTTGAACATGATGTTTTTAATAAAGAAGCAACATATAATTTCTCAAGTTTGGTTTAGGGCAATGTGCATGTGTGTGCATATGTGTCTCTGTAAGTGCTTCTAATGCGCGTGCACGTGTATATATAATTTATGATTGTGTTTATATATGTGTGCAAAATAACATCGAATAATTAAGAAAATAATATTAATAAACACACTATGAAATATTTTAAATTATACATAATAATAATATGATTTTATCTAATATATAGCCATATATAATTTTAATAATATATATTAATTTAATATTGATAATAAGGTTAACATTGGAATATTCTTGAAATAATAAGAATTTAATTGAGAAAATCCCATTAATATATACAAATGTAGATCAAGTACTGAAATAATTAATTAAATTAATTATGATAATTAATCATGTTTAATATTGGAATATTCTTGGAATAATAAGAAAAATAATAAAGAATATCCCATTAATATAAAGAAGATTAATTACTCAAGTAATTAAGAAAATGATATTAATATACACACTATGAACATATTTTAAATTTACATAATAATACATCATTTTATCTAATATATAGCCATATATAGTTTTAAATATATATATATTGATTTAATATTGATAATAAGGTTTAACATAGGAATATTCTTGAAATAATAACAAATTAATTGAGAAAATCCCATTAATATATACAAATGTAGAATAATTACTGAAATAATTAAGAATAAGACTAATTTAATTATGATAATGGTTTAATATTGGAATATTCTTTGAATATTAAGAAAATAATAAAGAATATCCCATTAATAATAGGAAATGTAAATTAATTACTCAAGTAATTAAGAAAATAATAATAATAAATAGACTATGAATATATTTTAAATAATACATAATAATATATCAATTTATTTATTGTATAAGTATATATATTTATAATATATATTATAATATATATTGGAATATTCAGAATGTAACATAATTACTAAAATTTCGTAATATTAAACAGTTTGAATCACTTGAATGACATTAAATGCAATTTTAAACACTCATTAGAATTAAAGAGTATAAATGTCAGACTGTCGGTTATTTGTTTTAATCATCTTAAATTTTATTTTCTGCTCTTTTTAAAAATTTCGAATTTCTAACATAAGTATTGTCGGTCTGACATGTAAATTTGAAAATACATTTAATTTTTCACTTAAATTCAGATCTAGTTCTTTCTCCGGTAAGGGTTTCTTCATTTCTTTATTTTTCACTCTTCAGATTTTCTTTTTTCTTCTTAGTGATCAACTCATGAGCGACATTAAATTGGGTGCGCTATTGTTTATAAGAAAAGCACGGCGCCTTCAATGCTGTTTACAAGTAAGTATTATAAACAAATTTAGATATAGTTATAAAGATTTACTCTTTTACATCTCTCTCTTAAATTTAAAATTTAGGGGTTTAGGAATGCATTAGGATTATAATATATTCCGTTAAAGATTATCCCGTTTAAATATACTTCTAACTTAATATTCTCGGTTAGCCGGGGCGGCGAAATTAATCCAGCCATTTTTTTTTGCCTCTTCGAAGAGGTGGCGGGATTAATCCCGCCACCATCTCTTTGATAGCTATAGCAAAATTAGTTCGGGCAATGCTTCTCCGCCTTTTAAAAAGAGCGGCGGGATTAATCCCGCCGATAACTCTCTCAACTGATAAAGAGTTACCTGAATTTATTAGAAGAAGTTGTCGGCGGGATTAATTTTACCAACCATTTTAGGAGGCAGAGAAGGGGTGGCGGGATTAATCTCGCCACCACTTCCCTGTTTTAAATATTTGTGGGTAGGATTTATCCGAGATCTCTTTAAAATCATAGCTTCGGAGAGAGTTGTGGGCATGATTAATCCCGTCGCCTATTCCCCATTATCAGAGTGTGGGCGGGATTAATCCCGCCCCTTCTTCCTCGTCGGAGGGAGTTGTAGCGGGATTAATCCCGCCGCCTCTCTCGACAAGGAAGATCTGGCGGTGGAATTAATTCCGCCGGTACTTCCTCGTCAGAGGGAGTCCGCGGAGGGATTAATCCCACCGTCTCTCCGACAAGGAAGATCCGGGGGCGGGATTAATCCCGCCGCTTCTTCCTCGTCGGAGGGAGTCCGCAGCGGGATTAATCCCGCCTCCTCTCTCTGATAAGGAAGATCCGACGGCGGGATTAATCTCGTCGTACTTCCTCGTCGGAGGGAGTCTATGGCGGGATTAATCCCGCCACCTCTCCGATGAGGAAGTACTGACGGGATTAATCCCACCACTTCTTCCTCGTCGGAGAGAGTCCGCGGCGGGATTAATCAAGACGACATTGGAGAATACATTAGGGATGTTTTATCAGGAGATTCAAGCTACAGTCATCAACCATGATCCAGATCCTCAAACAAACATAACCAGCGGTATGGTGGGACATTCTCAAGTTCTCTTCACTTCGAGCCAATTCGAGAAGAAAACCAACTTTAATCCGTAGTTAATGAGGAGTGGGAGCAATGCTTCACACTATAAAGGCAGCAGTAGCACAAATAGGCAGGACAGGACCGTGCAACTACTGTAAGAAGATGAGGCATTTTGGCAAGAGCTGTCCAGACAAGGCAACAGGAAAACCACAAGCAAGCGAACTGAAGAACAAGAGCAATTAGTGGATGGCCTCATGATAACCACTAACCTCAGCTCTTTCGAGGAAGAAAATATCCTCTAGTTGGACAGTTGTGCCAATGTTCACAATACTCCAGTATTTGCCACTTTTAAGACATATCAGGCACTCCTAGTGGGAGAAGGAGTCTACACGGAGATCATCAATGTGGGAGTCGGGACATTAGAGATTCAACTCTAGAGCGGTGAGATTGTCAACCTTCGACAGGTTGATTATGTCCCCACACTCAACGAAACTCCTTATCTCATACGGGAAGATAGCAGATGCCGGTTGGAAAGGTCAGATCGATAAGATCACTTACACTGACAAACAAGAAACCATAGTAGCACATGGCCAGAGACATGCTGGGAACTATAGGTTAGACGCCACATTGGTGATACCCAAGAAGAAGATATCTCCATAACTCTTCAACGATAGCATCACTGATTGGGACATGCAAACGAGGCAGCGATTCGAGCTGTAGCTCAGGACCAGACCAACTTTCAGACTTTCAGGTACTTGAGACAACCTTGAGTTTTATGAGGCATGCTGTTTTAACAGCTTTTCACAACAAGTTCTGCTCCTCGTTTGTTAAAGAGAATTTCTGTGAATTGAGGATCTAATCACCATACATGAATAATTGTGTACTAGGTCTTGAATCCCATGTTATGATTTCTGTTGTGTTGCTGGAACTTACCACAGCTTAGTGCTATCTGGTATGTGATATCCTTTTGCTTAGAACCACTTCTGATTTTTTTTGTTCCTTGGCGTGAAAGATGGAGGAGATGTGTGGTCTTGGGTTACAATGCTTGTATCCTTCCATTATGGCTTAAAATTCTGCAGCTAATGCTTGTGTCATGGATTTTCATTTCCCTGGCCTTCAAAGGTAAGTTGGATTCTGTTTCCACCGCTTTCATATATTGCTGCAGATTGCAAGTGTGGCTGCTGGAGGCATGATATCTTGTGCAATTGATGAAGTGGGATTTCTATGGACCTCGAGTCAGTGTCCACCCAAGAAATTCCCATCACAATTCCGAAACATGTCACTACTGTCATCGGCAAACGCGTGCTCAAAGTTGCATGTGGTAACGAACACGTTCTAGCTCTCACAAGCAGTGCCATGCTAGTCAGGGATGCTACGCTTGGGGTCACAACTCTCATGGCCAGCTGGGACTAGGAGATACAGAGAAGCGCCATATTCCACTTTAGTTGATTGGAAGGATGGTTCTCCAAGCCATGTTCCTGCGGGCATTCCCAGTGTTTTGCTAATGGAGCAGGATGAGAGACGTCGTGTTGGACGATTGGCTTGGTCAAAATGGTCAGCTTGGACATGGAACAGCCGCCAGCTTATTTGTTCTAAAGCAAGTAAATCTTCCTACAGGAGAAAGCACTCTGGTAGTGGAATTGGGCCTCTTCCATACATGTTGTGTTACTGAAGAAGGGAATGTTTGCATTTGGGGAATGGAAGGAGGACTTGTCTTGTGCCCTGCTTCCGTTATCACGCAAGGCGATGCTTCTTGAGCCGAGGATTGGCAAAAACCGGGCTTCGTACAACGGGCTTTTCGCATATTCCCGAATATCCAGGAATATTCTGTCAAATAAAAGGGAATATTCTAGAATATTCTGCCAAGTAGATTATCTTTAACTTTCAATATAAAATGCCGACCAACAAGTGAAAAACGCTAATTATTTGCCGACTAGACTTTACTATACCGACTAAACTTAAAAAGTCGCAGGTTCGACATTGCGCTTGCAATCAACCAATAACCGATGCACTTCTGCTGGAGTAAGGGTCCGCCTCTGTAAGAAGTAAGTAATCGTTGGGTCAATCCAAGAACATGAGTGTACACAAAATACATGTGTTGGCAGGGGCTCCAGTTCTTGGCTTTCTGAAAAGTTGCACAAGTGCATGACGGAACAGTAGAAATTGTTACCTTAGCAGATTGCATGCCTGCAGAGACAATGAAGGCCTCAGTCTTCCCTCTTTGAACCACCTCCACGTTGTTGATCCGACCTTGAAGAATCTTTGCCTGGTTGTAATGTTTCTCATGTTCCTTGGACATTCTTGTTGGTGTTCGCACACTCCGTCCATGGTATGTTGGTACTCTATGTGCTCCCTCTCCTCTTGGTGGTGATGGTGTTCGATCCATTCGGCTACTACTGTCGTCTACCATTTCTTCAAATCCCTCCAACTTGAATCCTGCTTTCAGAAGAGCTTCAACCTCATTTGCATTCAAGTTTGTTCCTTTTTGAACTGGCCAAACCTCTGGAACTTCTGGAATACTCTCAGGAGGAATCCCTGCATATGGTCGTCTGAAGCAACAAGAATCGCGTGGGCAGAACCATAACATCTGATGAGTGAACTCAATGTTCCCAAATGCATTTGTATATTGCCGTCTACCGTGAAATCCTGGTGCCGGTACACGATGTGGATATCCTATGGGTCTGCCACACTTGCTGTTACCGTCCTGAGTGAGACCTAGACATTTCACCTGACTTGCCTCCCCAATGCGTCTGATGGCCCACTGAGTCATCAACGTCTCTCTTTCAGTGACATTGACATCTTGAAACTTGAGTTTTTTCCTGCGTGCATTTGGGATGACTTGTTCTGCATATTGTGTGTCATGTCTATGTGTACGAAGTGCATCAATCCCATGGTCCCCAGTTGACGGTTGACGAACGGTTCGAACACGAACATTTGTTGTAGAGGCAAACTCTGGACTTGCAAGATGCTCTTCATCACTAACAAGATTTGCAAAAGTTGTTGGAGACACTGATTTTCCCGCTGAAAGTTTCTGCTGTGCACGTTTCAGAAGAGTTTCCATGGAAGGACCTGTGCCTGAATATCTCCCTTCAAATGATGCCTTGACCTTTGCACTTTGGAAAACAGCATCTGTTAAATCTAACATTGTTGCCTCCAACAAAGGAACACGCTTCGTCAGCCTTGCTCTTCGTGCTCTTGCATGAACAACTTCGGAGTTGTTAGTGGTAGGCACATTCGCAACACCATCTTCTGTCAAGTCAATTATCTCTGTCATGGAAATATGATCTTCATGTCTTGCCCACCATGACAGCCATGTTTGCAAAGCGCTAACGTTACTGGACCTGCCTTCCCAAAATGACTCCAACATTACTCGTCGTTCCAACTTATCTTGGTTGGTTAGTGCTGCAGGCCATGAGCGTGCAAGGTTCATGTGCTCCTCCCTGTGTTCCTCAAGTATCCACTTCTTTGTAACTTGACGCACTGACTGCATGTAATGGAACAAACAACTCCTTTCTCTTCCTCTCATCTTTGACCCATTGTTGAAAACTTGACGCAATGCTAACCAAATTGCACCTGACTCATCTGACATGAACCCCGCAAAGTTCACATTATGAAGTCCTTGCTTGCTGCACACTTGAAGCATAGTGTTCAAAAATTTGATCACCGCCACACTATCCTCCCTGATCATGTCACCATAAGCAAGTGTCACCATCGACCTTAAACTACACAAACATAAGTGCATTATATTAGTAAGTATTTTAAAACATAGATATGTTAATACTTACAATGGATCATAGAGATGTATTCCCAGTGTACACCAATCATCAATACGATATGTGTGGTCTAGCACCACCCACTGCTGTTCGAGATCACCTCCAGATTGACACCTTCTAATGTAGTCTATTCCGGATCCTGGGCCGGCAACCGTCATTTTGAAGATTAAAGGCTGCTCTTCAGCTCCGTTGAGGTCCATTCCGGGTATGTGGATAACATGTATGAATGGGATTGATAGCTTCTTCTTTAACTGCAGAAGTCCTTCGTAACCTTCTTTGAAACGAGTGTCTCTTGTTCTAGCCTGAGATATCCATTCTCTTGTTCTACAGTGGAAAGGTTAAGCATCTCCAAAAGGAAATAATAATTTTTTTGCTTACCGGCGGTGATTTGTGAGTGGTAGTAGATCTGACAGAACCTTGTCGTATGATACATCTCCAGAATCTGTTACCAGTTTTTCCAAAATTATATTGCGTGCTGCTTGAAACTCTATGACACGTTGATTAGTTCTTGGGGTTGCAGCGACTGCTTTGTTGATTGTCTCCTTAGCTCTGTCTTTAGAGACCATGGATTCGGGTGGTCTACGTGGGTGTTGATGTTCTCCAAGATGGATGAAAAGCCTCGTGCATGTGATATCATCTGGAATTATGTAATATGCAACAACGGAGCATGTCTGCACTAGAAGGGGCTCATTGTTGCAATGCACACACTTCATTCCAAGCACTCTACCATCTGAAGATAACTGGACTTTATCAATGGTGCCCTTAAATTGGCAGTCATTTGCTTTCTTACTGAAGCTGATGAACGGACATGTTTCCTTTACGCATTTCATGTGGCCAATACATGAACTGCGACTAACACGAGCTGGAACATTCCAATGTGTTGTGCAGCGTTGAGTCCAGTAATCACACCCATCCTTCCTATTCATCCCTTTGTACTTGTCCTTCATTGTTTCGTGTGCTGGCAACTCGTAAATCACATTTCCGTTGCAATCTTCTGGGACCTCAGCAACTTGCTGAATCGATGACGAGACCACCAGTTGCTTCCCAATCCTACATCTCTGACTATTGCGAAGTATTGTTACCATAGAATTGTCCCGATCTGTTGTCTCCAACCGGAATAGCGGTCCTTTGGAAGGAAGAAGTGTGTAATACACAAAACTGCTAGCTCTTGCCCCTTCTGGTTCTACCTCAACATTCGCAGCATCTCCACCAACAACAGACATCAAATGCAGCACTTTAAAAGATTGCCAAGGTGGAATGTCAAATGCAGACCTGAGATCTGTTTCAAAGACAAATGCAATACCATCTTCATCTGCAGGGAAGTCCTTGTCAACACCATTGTAGCTGATTCTTGCCATGTAGCAAAAATGGAACAAACAAAAGTTAAAATTCAAAGACAATGAACATATTACACACGATGGTTAATGTGTTTGTTAGTCGTGAGGCAATCATTTCATTGACAAATATTAAAAATAATATTAATTGCGTGCGTCTGGGTAGAAGAGTGAAATTAATTTACTGCGTCTGGGTAGGTTTTTTGTAAATTAAAAAGTTTTACTATGTACAAGTGGCGATCATGCATGCAATATGTTTACAGAAATTAGGTTGGTTTTTAATTGATTTAGGGCGGCTAGGGTTTTGCAATTAGGGCGGCTAGGGCAGAGGGCGGCTAGGTTTTCGTGGAGCAGGGCGCATTTGGGGGCATAGCGTGGAGCAAGTGTGGCTCCAGGGATTAATCACAATAGGCTTCCATTGAGGGGGTGAGTATTTTCTGATTTCTTCATGATCTGCTCATGATCTTTCATGATCTGTTCATCTTTTTACATCTCTTCACAGTTGCAAGAAATCCGACTTCGGCCAGGGGCCGACTGGGGTGGACTGTTCCAGATCCAGTCAACATTTTGACCGGGGTTGACTGTTCCAGCCCCAGTCAGCATTTTGACTAGGGTTGACTTTCTGCCTGCTTCTTCAGTCCGACTGGGCCTCCTTGTTCAGTCCCTCCATGCCGACTGGGCCTCCCTTTGTTGCCAGTCCCAGTCGGCATGCCGACTGGGCCTCCCTTTGTTGCCCCAGTCGGCATGCCGACTGGGACTCCCTTTGTTGCCAGCCCAGTCGGCATGCCGACTGGGACTCCCTTTGATGCCAGTCCCAGTCGGCATGCCGACTGGGACTCCCTTTGATGCCAGCCCAGTCGGCATGCCGACTGGGACTTACAGCAACTGCTCTCTCAGTCGGCACGCCGACTGTGAGGGCTAGTATGTTTTTTTAATTTTTATTAAACATCTTTGAACATTTATTACAGTTTTTTGTTAAACCTTATTGCTTTTGTAGATGCGCTCTTCACAACGTTTACAAGAAAAGAAGATGAAGGAGCCTACTGAGAGAGAAGCAGAAGCTAGAGCTGCAATTCAGAGAGGGCGTCGGGGTCGTGGGAGAGGAAGTAGGAAGCTGGCTGTGGTTCAGGAACAAGGACCTTCAAGTGATGCTCCAGTTGAACAGGCAAGCCAGCAGGACTGGTCAGGAGAGCAAGAGGATGTAGTTCAACCCCAACAAGAACAATCAGACTTTGTTGAAGAAGTTGAGGATGATGTCTTACCACAGGAGACACAGGAGCAGACAGAAGGCACACAAGCCTCATGCGCAGTGACTTTGTCGAGTGACGAAGAGGATGAACCCAAGAGCAAGAAGAGACGACGCAAAGCTGCTGGAGATTCAGAGGCTGCTAAGAAGAAGAAGAAGGGAAAGCAGAAGTGCCAGATAATGAGGAAGTTTACAACATTGCAGCCAGCATGCATTCGGAGAGTGCAGTGCGTCTTCTCGCGAAGATCACAATCCGAGAATATGGAGAGGCACCGGATGTCCCTATTTGCCGAATTCTGGGAAATGAGCAGGTGCGGAGAGTCAATCCAGCGGATCTGGAATCTTTGACTAGGAGTTTCAAGAAGGCAGTTGGTTATTTGCGCAACACCACTCAGTTCATCCTTCAAGTTGGGGACCCCATGACAGATGCAGATCTGGCAGCATTGAGAAGCGATGAAGCGATGTATGCTCAGCATTTGGCTTTTGAGGAGGAGCTTCAGTCGACATGTTCCGGCAATGGGCACCAATGCTTTCGATGAAGAAGTTCATCTGTTGGGATGGTAATCACAGGCTAAAGGTGCTTCAGAAGCTGTACACAGAAGACACGGAAGATAAGAATCAGTGGGCAGTGAGAGTGCGTTCAGGCTTCATCCGTGCTGGGGTCATGGATAATCTTCAGCTTGTGACAATGTTTCAGCAAATTAATAGGTAAACATAGTGACCTCTAGATCATAGGATTAACTAACTTCGAGATTTTCAAATATGCAGTTCCTCCGCAACGGCAGTGCAAACCACACTGCCACATCTTCTGCTATCTGTGAAGACATGTTGCACCAGTGAGGAGGGCACAGCGAAGATCTTGGCCAGGCTCAGTGACAAGGAACGAGATGACATAAGAAAGTGGAAGGAAAGCGCGACTGGACAACAAGCTTGGCATCCACTTCCGAATTTGATCTGTGCAAAGATTTTTTTGAGGTACCACGTCTCACACTTATATTACTTAGTTGATTACGTCTGTGAATTACAGAGTGAGATTGAGGATGATCTTGAGAAGGCTGCAAGGGCATCCAAAGGCAACAAATACCAGGAGCAACAACAGGTCTACATTAAGCATGACAAGCGCATGATGAAGATCTTAGCATCATCCTGTGGGTGTGGTTCGACAAGGTGACCCAAATCACATGGAAACAATGCAGATGGATGGGGTTGGAAAAGCTGTACGCGCTTTCAAGGGCGAGAATTCCAAACGAGACGAGAATCATGTACTTCAATAAACTGGTACGTCTCGATCTGAAGAGAGAGCAAGAGACACTTGGATTGCCGGGTGTTCAGGATAAGGAGTGGATAAGGTGGTTTACTATCGATTTGTATTGGCGGCAATCAGAGAGGAGGCAGTACAGATTCTCACGGGACTCATCGAGGATGGCGAGTGGAGCAGGCCGGTTACAGATTTCACGACTTGGCGATGAAGTGCGGGTAAAATGCAAGAACGTGATGTTCCAGCCATTCCATGAGTGTGTGAAGTTCACTTACTCCATAGAGCCGAAAGAGTTCCTCGAACACGAAGAGACAGCAAGAAGGATGATTTGGAGGTAAGGATGATCTTCTTGACATTGTTACATTCTGACACTACTATATGTTCATTACAGGTATGTCGCAGCGAGAAAGGTGCCTCACACACAGACTATGGTATTCTGGTCAGATTACATGGAAGCACCACACATGTGGTCGAAGACAAGATCTGGCCTGACAGAGTTCGAGCGTGTAACGTACCGTTCTGGCTTGATTATCCACCTGGGCAACCACCAACATGGGAGAAGGATCTCTACAATGAACACTCAAAAGATCTCCCATGCATCTCATGGGATCCGGCAGAGGTCGACTTCATTAAGAAGACAAAGGCCAAGGCAAAGCGGCGTCAGCCTGTGCAGCAGTCAAAGAAGACCTCAGATACAGTAGCTGGCACCTCCACTACTCGCGATCCAGCTGCCTTTTCAATTTATCTGAAGTGCTACCATCGCAGGGAACCATGGACATCAAGGATGACTTGGTCACATTCGTCCCTTCACTTGCTACAACTCGAGGTGATAATTTCTTGGCGATTGATGACATCGAGGAGATGCAACAGGCCGTGCTCACGGATGAGAAGGAAGAGGAGGTTCCTGACGCTAGACTGGTTCCTTATAGAAAAGTTCAGACACAGGTGGCCAGGTACCATACAGCTGACAGCCAGACTCGCTACCAGCATATTGCGGGAGAATATGGTTTCAACTTGGTGATCTTCGACCTTCCAAATGGGACCTTGCCAGGAAATACAACGAGTGATACGCCATACCTCTACCTTGATCCAGTGAAGTTCGATGAAGCACTCCAGTTTGCAGGTATGCATATGGCTGCAAATGGTTGGTTGGTTGTGTTTGCTGCAGCAAACACCTGGGATCAAGTTGTCCGAGCTGCAAGTGTGGTGGACCTTCAACTTGCTGCAACGTACTACATCTACAGAGGGCGTGTTGGGGCTACCGCAACAAGATGAAGGTACTTTTTTCTTTATTCATGAAGTTCATTAATGATTTTTGATGTTTTAACAGGAGAGCATCCTGCTCCTTCTTGTCTTCCAAGATGCATCTAGAGGATTGCGCGATAATCCGCTGCGTTTGTCATCAACAATTCTTGTTGATAATCCTGAGCGGTTCCAAGAACATGGTAGGCATTTCATTTCAACAATTTAAGTATTTACCATTATCTTCACATGCAGGATGGACTACCAACCGAAGAGCACTCGATTGATGCAGCTCGTGATAGAACGACTCACCCGGCCAGGTGATCTTATCTGGGATATAGGCAGTGGTACGGGGTCCTCAATGCTTGCAGCTATCGAGCTGGGGAGAAACATTGTTGGGACTGAGAAGAACCCTGAGCTCGGGAGAATTGCTATGAACAGGATTAAAGAGAACATCCAGCCAGAGGAAATCCCAACCCAACAATAGCGACGTCAAGTAGGACTGGTGGTTCACGAATTGCAGCATTGCTCAATCGTAAGAAGAAGTGACAAGTGTTGAATTGTACTCTTTGGTGTTGAAATAAAACTTTAATAATATATAAACATGGCTATGATTTAAATATTTTTTGTTGTTAATTGCCGACCAAAATCTTAAATTCTAAGAATATTCTGGTAGATTCTTTAGAATATTCCGGGTCCAAGCCCGGAAGCCCGGAAGCCCGGAAGCCCTCTTTATGTCGGGACTCTCTTGAGCCGATAAAGTTCTCGTTGATAAATGCTGCCAAGTTGAAAGGAATTGTGTGTGGTGCTGAGCATACAACTGTTTTGATCGAGAATGGTAGAGGCGTTTTGACATGGGGGGGGCATGGATTTTTAGGCAATGGAACTCAGGCTGATAGCATAACCCCGTCTTGGCCACCTGCACAATTAAAAGGAGATTCAGAAGCTAAAGATGACGAGCTATCTACAAGCCGCTATTGTGAGGTTGTCAAGAGTCATTGAGCGAAGCAGTAGGAAAACCAGGAACTAAGAGAGCAGATTTCAGCACTGAAGCAGCGAATTGAAGTCCTTGAGTCTGCAATTTATGGAGGAGATGACACAAGAATGGGAGAAGGAGATTGACAAAGCTGTGGCTTTTACGATCTGGCAAAGCTTGAGTCTTTGTACACGTGGCTGCAAGGACACATCAAGGATACCATCTTGCGGAAGAAAGTCGAAAACTGGTGCATGTTGTTCAAGAGTAGGGAGCAATCCGGGTTGGAGCAGCCAGAGGCAGCTGGTGCTTCCAAACCTGAAGAGATGCCTTCCGGGTCGTATTCCTTAGATGAGCTGAAGGAGCTGTCGAGGCGTTTTCACAAATGTGGTGATAAGCGCGATGGAAGTTTTTTGCTTTCCAGGTACTTACAACTGTCTATCAAAATTTGCTTACCACTATGCAAATGGTGTTCTTATCATGTTCGAATGTGAGTTCTAGGCTTCGCTACCATGGTCCAAGTAGATTTCTGTCTACTGGGGGAAAATGTGACTACATGCAATCCGTCTGACTGGTTTCTGCTTTCGACATATGGACTCGTTCATGTCTGCTACATCTTGACAAGTAAAGGCTGATATGGTACGATGTCTGGCTGGAAATATTCGCTATGTTGTGACCTTTCGTGATCTATGCAGATTGGAAAATACAAGAATGCAGATTTTGGTTGTTGTCCGCGGTTCCACTGTTCTTGTCAGCAGTGTTTACCTGTTCAACAGGTCCTGTTGGACAGTCTAATATTCCAAGGAACAGCACAATAAAAATGTACTGTCCAAAATGCGAAGATCTATATTGCCCGAGATCGAAGTACCAAGGCAATATCCTTACACTAGTCCGCTTTCAAGGGTGTTTCTTTTCTTCTCTAGTTGGCCCTTAACCTTTCAAGACATTGATGGAGCATATATTGGAACGACTTTTGCTCATCTTCTCTTGATGACCAATCCAAATTTGAAGCCACCCAAGCCAGTTCAAAGCTACATCCCACGGAAATATGGTTTTAAGATTCACAAGAGCGCAAGATAGCATACTCCGGATTGCTACTATGCGTGTAAGTCGTTCTGCAGTCCTATCCTCACCGCCTTCTTACAACAGGTATATGGCACGCCAAGTTCGATTATATTTTCCATCTGATAAAAATTTCAGTGTCCACATGTCAGCCACCTGGGTTTGCGTAGTTTCTGAGCTGTAAACTAATCATACAAAAGGAAAGATCGGATCGTTTTTACAGGAAAGCATAGCGCATAATGTGCATAGACTGTCGAATCTGCAGCGCCAGTCAGTCACAGAGGCTCAATGGAAAAGGCTTGGGTAAGTAGCAAGTACGAAGGTTTAATTGTAGCTGTGAAGAGGGGTTTTTTGCTGAAGAAGAGTACCTTTTGCAGCGAGGTTTCAAAGAAAGAAATAAGGCAGCGTCTATTTTCTGCATGTCTCGAAGCCGACGAGGCACACATTGAAACTTGGAGCAGGATCACAAAAAGGCTGGAGGAGACAAGTGTTTAATGGGTCTTGGCGAAAAGGAGGCTCCGGCTCAGGAGGCTTCATGTTATTCTAGTGTATTCGCGGATATTCCAGGTATATTCTAATCCGACTGGCTTAATAAAGCATATACATGAATTTATGTCCCATATACATGAAAATTTATTGTTTCATAAAAGATTCTATAGTCTTTTAGTAACAATACTTTTTGTCTCTCATATTTATTAGAACTTATTCGTGTAGTTACTCTAAAGCATTAATAAATGTGTCTGATCTCCAACCTTTTACAACATTTGGGTGATGTTGTTTTTAATGATCTCCAACATCTTTCAGGAGATGTTGTTTTTAATGATCCCACATCTTTCAGCTCAAAACACTATAGATCTATCTAATCCCAACTTCTTTACAATATGTTGGATGATGTTGTTTTTAACATCTTTCAGGAGATGTTGTTTTTAATGATCCCCAATATATTTCAGCTCCATGAGCTTTAGCAGCAACAGAACCTGATTTATATTTCTTAAGTGGTGTTTGTAACAAACAAGTTGTGGTATTGTTACTTGTTTTTCTTTCAGAAAGAAAGTCATGTCAAAAGTGGGATTTAAACCCACATACCAAAAGATGCCTTAGACCCTGACCTTTAAAGAGTCCCGACAAAAAAGAGGGCTTCCGGGCTTGGACCCGGAATATTCTAAAGAATCTACCAGAATATTCTTAGAATATTCCTAAATATTCTTAGAATTTAGGATTTTGGCTCAGTCGGCAATTAACAACAAAAAATATTTAATCATAGCCATGTTTATACTGTATTATTAAAGTTTTATTTCAACACCAAAGAGTACAATTCAACACTTGTCACTTCTTACGATTGAGCAATGCTGCAATTCGTGAACCACCAGTCCTACTTGACGTCGCTATTGGTTGGGTTGGGATTTCCTCTGGCTGGATGTTCTCTTTAATCCTGTTCATAGCAATTCTCCCGAGCTCAGGGTTCTTCTCAGTCCCAACAATGTTTCTCCCCAGCTCGATAGCTGCAAGCATTGAGGACCCCGTACCACTGCCTATATCCCAGATAAGATCACCTGGCCGGGTGAGTCGTTCTATCACGAGCTGCATCAATCGAGTGCTCTTCGGTTGGTAGTCCATCCTGCATGTGAAGATAATGGTAAATACTTAAATTGTTGAAATGAAATGCCTACCATGGTTCTTGGAACCGCTCAGGATTATCAACAAGAATTGTTGATGACAAACGCAGCGGATTATCGCGCAATCCTCTAGATGCATCTTGGAAGACAAGAAGGAGCAGGATGCTCTCCTGTTAAAACATCAAAAATCATTAATGAACTTCATGAATAAAGAAAAAAGTACCTTCATCTTGTTGCGGTAGCCCCAACCACGCCCTCTGTAGATGTAGTACGTTGCAGCAAGTTGAAGGTCCACCACACTTGCAGCTCGGACAACTTGATCCCAGGTGTTTGCTGCAGCAAACACAACCAACCAACCATTTGCAGCCATATGCATACCTGCAAACTGGAGTGCTTCATCGAACTTCACTGGATCAAGGTAGAGGTATGGCGTATCACTCGTTGTATTTCCTGGCAAGGTCCCATTTGGAAGGTCGAAGATCACCAAGTTGAAACCATATTCTCCCGCAATATGCTGGTAGCGAGTCTGGCTGTCAGCTGTATGGTACCTGGCCACCTGTGTCTGAACTTTTCTATAAGGAACCAGTCTAGCGTCAGGAACCTCCTCTTCCTTCTCATCCGTGAGCACGGCCTGTTGCATCTCCTCGATGTCATCAATCGCCAAGAAATTATCACCTCGAGTTGTAGCAAGTGAAGGGACGAATGTGACCAAGTCATCCTTGATGTCCATGGTTCCCTGCGATGGTAGCACTTCAGATAAATTGAAGAAGGCAGCTGGATCGCGAGTAGTGGAGGTGCCAGCTACTGTATCTGAGGTCTTCTTTGACTGCTGCACAGGCTGACGCCGCTTTGCCTTGGCCTTTGTCTTCTTAATGAAGTCGACCTCTGCCGGATCCCATGAGATGCATGGGAGATCTTTTGAGTGTTCATTGTAGAGATCCTTCTCCCATGTTGGTGGTTGCCCAGGTGGATAATCAAGCCAGAACGGTACGTTACACGTTCGAACTCTGTCAGGCCAGATCTTGTCTTCGACCACATGTGTGGTGCTTCCATGTAATCTGACCAGAATACCATAGTCTGTGTGTGAGGCACCTTTCTCGCTGCGACATACCTGTAATGAACATATAGTAGTGTCAGAATGTAACAATGTCAAGAAGATCATCCTTACCTCCAAATCATCCTTCTTGCTGTCTCTTCGTGTTCGAGGAACTCTTTCGGCTCTATGGAGTAAGTGAACTTCACACACTCATGGAATGGCTGGAACATCACGTTCTTGCATTTTACCCGCACTTCATCGTACCAAGTCGTGAAATCTGTAACCGGCCTGCTCCACTCGCCATCCTCGATGAGTCCCGTGAGAATCTGTACTGCCTCCTCTCTGATCGCCGCCAATACAAATCGATAGTAAACCACCTTATCCACTCCTTATCCTGAACACCCGGCAATCCAAGTGTCTCTTGCTCTCTCTTCAGATCGAGACGTACCAGTTTATTGAAGTACATGATTCTCGTCTCGTTTGGAATTCTCGCCCTTGAAAGCGCGTACAGCTTTTCCAACCCCATCCATCTGCATTGTTTCCATGTGATTTGGGTCACCTTGTCGAACCACTCTTCACCCAATGCAGGATCGATGATGGCTAAGATCTTCATCATGCGCTTGTCATGCTTAATGTAGACCTGTTGTTGCTCCTGGTATTTGTTGCCTTTGGATGCCCTTGCAGCCTTCTCAAGATCATCCTCAATCTCACTCTGTAATTCACAGACGTAATCAACTAAGTAATATAAGTGTGAGACGTGGTACCTCAAAAAAATCTTTGCACAGATCAAATTCGGAAGTGGATGCCAAGCTTGTTGTCCAGTTGCGCTTTCCTTCCACTTTCTTATGTCATCTCGTTCCTTGTCACTGAGCCTGGCCAAGATCTTCGCTGTGCCCTCCTCACTGGTGCAACATGTCTTCACAGATAGCAGAAGATGTGGCAGTGTGGTTTGCACTGCCGTTGCGGAGGAACTGCATATTTGAAAATCTCGAAGTTAGTTAATCCTATGATCTAGAGGTCACTATGTTTACCTATTAATTTGCTGAAACATTGTCACAAGCTGAAGATTATCCATGACCCCAGCACGGATGAAGCCTGAACGCACTCTCACTGCCCACTGATTCTTATCTTCCGTGTCTTCTATGTACAGCTTCTGAAGCACCTTTAGCCTGTGATTACCATCCCAACAGATGAACTTCTTCATCGAAAGCATTGGTGCCCATTGCCGGAACATGTCAGACTGAAGCTCCTCCTCAAAAGCCAAATGCTGAGCATACATCGCTTCATCGCTTCTCAATGCTGCCAGATCTGCATCTGTCATGGGGTCCCCAACTTGAAGGATGAACTGAGTGGTGTTGCGCAAATAACCAACTGCCTTCTTGAAACTCCTAGTCAAAGATTCCAGATCCGCTGGATTGACTCTCCGCACCTGCTCATTTCCCAGAATTCGGCAAATAGGGACATCCGGTGCCTCTCCATATTCTCGGATTGTGATCTTCGCGAGAAGACGCACTGCACTCTCCGAATGCATGCTGGCTGCAATGTTGTAAACTTCCTCATTATCTGGCACTTCTGCTTTACCCTTCTTCTTCTTCTTAGCAGCCTCTGAATCTCCAGCAGCTTTGCGTCGTCTCTTCTTGTCTTGGGTTCATCCTCTTCGTCACTCGACAAAGTCACTGCGCATGAGGCTTGTGTGCCTTCTGTCTGCTCCTGTGTCTCCTGTGGTAAGACATCATCCTCAACTTCTTCAACAAAGTCTGATTGTTCTTGTTGGGGTTGAACTACATCCTCTTGCTCTCCTGACCAGTCCTGCTGGCTTGCCTGTTCAACTGGAGCATCACTTGAAGGTCCTTGTTCCTGAACCACAGCCAGCTTCCTACTTCCTCTCCCACGACCCCGACGCCCTCTCTGAATTGCAGCTCTAGCTTCTGCTTCTCTCTCAGTAGGCTCCTTCATCTTCTTTTCTTGTAAACGTTGTGAAGAGCGCATCTACAAAAGCAATAAGGTTTAACAAAAAACTGTAATAAATGTTCAAAGATGTTTAATAAAAATTAAAAAAACATACTAGCCCTCACAGTCGGCGTGCCGACTGAGAGAGCAGTTGCTGTAAGTCCCAGTCGGCATGCCGACTGGGACTGGCAACAAAGGGAGTCCCAGTCGGCATGCCGACTGGGCCTGGCATCAAAGGGAGTCCCAGTCGGCATGCCGACTGGGCTGGCAACAAAGGGAGGCCCAGTCGGCATGCCGACTGGGCCTGGCAACAAAGGGAGTCCCAGTCGGCATGCCGACTGGGCTGGCAACAAAGGGAGGCCCAGTCTGGGACTGGGAACGAAGCAAGGCCCAGTCAAAATGCTAGGTGGGACTAGAACAGTCAACCCTAGTCAAAATGCTGACTGGGGCTGGAACAGTCAACCCCGGTCAAAATGTTGACTGGATCTGGAACAGTCCACCCCAGTCGGCCTGCCGACTGGGACGGACAACGAAGTCAGTCCGAGTCGGCAGGCCGACTCGGATTTCTTGCAACTGTGAAGAGATGTAAAAAGATGAACAGATCATGAAAGATCATGAGCAGATCATGAAGAAATCAGAAAATACTCACCCCCTCAATGGAAGCCTATTGTGATTAATCCCTGGAGCCACACTTGCTCCACGCTATGCCCCCAAATGCCCTGCTCCACGAAAACCTAGCCGCCCTAGCTGCCCTAGCCGCCCTAATTGCAAAACCCTAGCCGCCCTAAATCAATTAAAAACCAACCTAATTTCTGTAAACATATTGCATGTCGCCACTTGTACATAGTAAAACTTTTTAATTTACAAAAAACCTACCCAGACGCAGTAAATTAATTTCACTCTTCTACCCAGACGCACGCAATTAATATTATTTTTAATATTTGTCAATGAAATGATTGCCTCACGACTAACAAACACATTAACCATCGTGTGTAATATGTTCATTGTCTTTGAATTTTAACTTTTGTTTGTTCCATTTTTGCTACATGGCAAGAATCAGCTACAATGGTGTTGACAAGGACTTCCCTGCAGATGAAGATGGTATTGCATTTGTCTTTGAAACAGATCTCAGGTCTGCATTTGACATTCCACCTTGGCAATCTTTTAAAGTGCTGCATTTGATGTCTGTTGTTGGTGGAGATGCTGCGAATGTTGAGGTAGAACCAGAAGGGGCAAGAGCTAGCAGTTTTGTGTATTACACACTTCTTCCTTCCAAAGGACCGCTATTCCGGTTGGAGACAACAGATCGGGACAATTCTATGGTAACAATACTTCGCAATAGTCAGAGATGTAGGATTGGGAAGCAACTGGTGGTCTCGTCATCGATTCAGCAAGTTGCTGAGGTCCCAGAAGATTGCAACGGAAATGTGATTTACGAGTTGCCAGCACACGAAACAATGAAGGACAAGTACAAAGGGATGAATAGGAAGGATGGGTGTGATTACTGGACTCAACGCTGCACAACACATTGGAATGTTCCAGCTCGTGTTAGTCGCAGTTCATGTATTGGCCACATGAAATGCGTAAAGGAAACATGTCCGTTCATCAGCTTCAGTAAGAAAGCAAATGACTGCCAATTTAAGGGCACCATTGATAAAGTCCAGTTATCTTCAGATGGTAGAGTGCTTGGAATGAAGTGTGTGCATTGCAACAATGAGCCCCTTCTAGTGCAGACATGCTCCGTTGTTGCATATTACATAATTCCAGATGATATCACATGCACGAGGCTTTTCATCCATCTTGGAGAACATCAACACCCACGTAGACCACCCGAATCCATGGTCTCTAAAGACAGAGCTAAGGAGACAATCAACAAAGCAGTCGCTGCAACCCCAAGAACTAATCAACGTGTCATAGAGTTTCAAGCAGCACGCAATATAATTTTGGAAAAACTGGTAACAGATTCTGGAGATGTATCATACGACAAGGTTCTGTCAGATCTACTACCACTCACAAATCACCGCCGGTAAGCAAAAAATTATTATTTCCTTTTGGAGATGCTTAACCTTTCCACTGTAGAACAAGAGAATGGATATCTCAGGCTAGAACAAGAGACACTCGTTTCAAAGAAGGTTACGAAGGACTTCTGCAGTTAAAGAAGAAGCTATCAATCCCATTCATACATGTTATCCACATACCCGGAATGGACCTCAACGGAGCTGAAGAGCAGCCTTTAATCTTCAAAATGACGGTTGCCGGCCCAGGATCCGGAATAGACTACATTAGAAGGTGTCAATCTGGAGGTGATCTCGAACAGCAGTGGGTGGTGCTAGACCACACATATCGTATTGATGATTGGTGTACACTGGGAATACATCTCTATGATCCATTGTAAGTATTAACATATCTATGTTTTAAAATACTTACTAATATAATGCACTTATGTTTGTGTAGTTTAAGGTCGATGGTGACACTTGCTTATGGTGACATGATCAGGGAGGATAGTGTGGCGGTGATCAAATTTTTGAACACTATGCTTCAAGTGTGCAGCAAGCAAGGACTTCATAATGTGAACTTTGCGGGGTTCATGTCAGATGAGTCAGGTGCAATTTGGTTAGCATTGCGTCAAGTTTTCAAAGATAATCTAGAATATTCTAACCCAGTCGGCAATGCTAACCAAATTGCACCTGACTCATCTGACGTGAACCCCGCAAAGTTCACATTATGAAGTCCTTGCTTGCTGCACACTTGAAGCATAGTGTTCAAAAATTTGATCACTGCCACACTATCCTCCCTGATCATGTCACCATAAGCAAGTGTCACCATTGACCTTAAACTACACAAACATAAGTGCATTATATTAGTAAGTATTTTAAAACATAGATATGTTAATACTTACAATGGATCATAGAGATGTATTCCCAGTGTACACCAATCATCAATACAATATGTGTGGTCTAGCACCACCCACTGCTGTTCGAGATCACCTCCAGATTGACACCTTCTAATGTAGTATATTCCGGATCCTGGGCCGGCAACCGTCATTTTGAAGATTAAAGGCTACTCTTCAGCTCTGTTGAGGTCCATTCCGGGTATTTGGATAACATGTATGAATGGGATTGATAGCTTCTTCTTTAACTGCAGAAGTCCTTCGTAACCTTCTTTGAAACGAGTGTCTCTTGTTCTAGCCTAAGATATCCATTCTCTTGTTCTACAGTGGAAAGGTTAAGCATCTCCAAAAGGAAATAATAATTTTTTTGCTTACCGGCGGTGATTTGTGAGTGGTAGTAGATCTGATAGAACCTTGTCGTATGATACATCTCCAGAATCTGTTACCAGTTTTTCCAAAATTATATTGCGTGCTGCTTGAAACTCTATGACACGTTGATTAGTTCTTGGGGTTGCAGCGACTGCTTTGTTGATTGTCTCCTTAGCTCTGTCTTTAGAGACCATGGATTCGGGTGGTCTACGTGGATGTTGATGTTCTCCAAGATGCCTCGAGCATGTGATATCATCTGGAATTATGTAATATGCAACAACGGAGCATGTCTGCACTAGAAGGGGCTCATTGTTGCAATGCACACACTTCATTCCAAGCACTCTACCATCTGAAGATAACTGGACTTTATCAATGGTGCCCTTAAATTGGCAGTCATTTGCTTTCTTACTTAAGCTGATGAACGGACATGTTTCCTTTACGCATTTCATGTGGCCAATACATGAACTACGACTAACACGAGCTGGAACATTCCAATGTGTTGTACAGCGTTGAGTCCAGTAATCACACCCATCCTTCCTATTCATCCCTTTGTACTTGTCCTTCATTGTTTCGTGTGCTGGCAACTCATAAATCACATTTCCGTTGCAATCTTCTGGGACCTCAGCAACTTGCTGAATCGATGACGAGACCACCAGTTACTTCCCAATCCTACATCTCTGACTATTGCGAAATATTGTTACCATAGAATTATCCCGATCTGTTGTCTCCAACCGGAATAGTGGTCCTTTGGAAGGAAGAAGTGTGTAATACACAAAACTGCTAGCTCTTGCCCCTTCTGGTTCTACCTCAACATTCGCAGCATCTCCACCAACAACAGACATCAAATGCAGCACTTTAAAAGATTGCCAAGGTGGAATGTCAAATGCAGACCTGAGATCTGTTTCAAAGACAAATGCAATACCATCTTCATCTGCAGGGAAGTCCTTGTCAACACCATTGTAGCTGATTCTTGCCATGTAGCAAAAATGGAATCATTTCATTGACAAATATTAAAAATAATATTAATTGCGTGCGTCTGGGTAGAAGAGTGAAATTAATTTACTGCGTCTGGGTAGGTTTTTTGTAAATTAAAAAGTTTTACTATGTACAAGTGACGATCATGCATGCAATATGTTTACAGAAATTAGGTTGGTTTTTAATTGATTTAGGGCGGCTAGGGTTTTGCAATTAGGGCGGCTAGGGCAGCTAGGGCGGCTAGGTTTTCGTGGAGCAGGGGCTCATTTGGGGCATAGCGTGGAGCAAGTGTGGCTCCAGGGATTAATCACAATAGGCTTCCATTGAGGGGGTGAGTATTTTCTGATTTCTTCATGATCTGCTCATGATCTCTTCATGATATGTTCATCTTTTTACATCTCTTCACAGTTGCAAGAAATCTTAATCGGCCTGCCGACTCGGACTGACTTTGTTGTCCGTCCCAGTCGGCAGGCCGACTGGGGTGGACTGTTCCAGATCCAGTCAACATTTTGACCAGGGTTGACTGTTCCAGCCCAGTCAGCATTTTGACTAGGGTTGACTGTTCTAGTCCCACCTAGCATTTTGACTGGGCCTCGCTTCGTTCCCAGTCCCAGACTGGGCCTCCCTTTGTTGCCAGTCCCAGTTGGCATGCCGACTGGGCCTCCCTTTGATGCCAGTCCCAGTCGGCATGCTGACTGGGACTCCCTTTGATGCCAAGCCCAGTCGGCATGCCGACTGGGACTTACAGCAACTGCTCTCTCAGTCGGCACGCCGACTGTGAGGGCTAGTATGTTTTTTTAATTTTTATTAAACATCTTTGAACATTTATTACAGTTTTTGTTAAACCTTATTGCTTTTGTAGATGCGCTCTTCACAACGTTTACAAGAAAAAAGATGAAGGCCTACTGAGAGAGAAGTAGAAGCTAGAGCTGCAATTCAGAGAGGGCGTCGGGATCGTGGGAGAGGAAGTAGGAAGCTGGCTGTGGTTCAGGAACAAGGACCTTCAAGTGATACTCCAGTTGAACAGGCAAGCCAGCAGGACTGGTCAGGAGAGCAAGAGGATGTAGTTCAACCCCAACAAGAACAATCAGACTTGTTGAAGAAGTTGAGGATGATGTCTTACCACAGGAGACACAGGAGCAGATAGAAGGCACACAAGCCTCATGCGCAGTGACTTTGTCGAGTGACGAAGAGGATGAACCCAAGAACAAGAAGAGACGTCGCAAAGCTGCTGGAGATTCAGAGGCTGTTAAGAAGAAGAAGAAGGGTAAAGCAGAAGTGCCAGATAATGAGAAAGTTTACAACATTGCAGCCAGCATGCATTCGGAGAGTGCAGTGCGTCTTCTCGCGAAGATCACAATCCGAGAATATAGCGAGGCACCGGATGTCCCTATTTGCCGAATTCTGGGAAATGAACAGGTGCGGAGAGTCAATCCAGCGAATCTGGAATCTTTGACTAGAAGTTTCAAGAAGGCAGTTGGTTATTTGTGCAACACCACTCAGTTCATCCTTCAAGTTGGGGACCCCATGACAGATGCAGATCTGGCAGCATTGAGAAGCGATGAAGCGATGTATGCTCAGCATTTGGCTTTTGAGGAGGAGCTTCAGTCTGACATGTTCCGGCAGGGCGGCGAGATTAATCCCGCCACTCATGACTTGCATGAAGGGCCTTGGCGACGGGATTAATCCCGCCGCCGAGGCTCTAACCATATAGCGACGGGATTAATCCCGCCGCTTGCAGGGCTAACCATATAGTGGCGGGATTAATCCCACCGCTCGTGGGGCTAACCAATGAGCGGTAGGATTAATCCCACCGCTAAACACACACACACACACACACACACACACACACAGATATATATATATATATTATGTGTGTTATGTATATGTATATGTATATTGTGTGTAGGAGAGTGCGTGTGTGTGCTAGAGATAGACAAATTAGATAAATTATACTGATACACACACACATATGTATATGTATATGTATATCATATGTGTGTGCTAAATAAATAAAATTATACAGATACTGGTACACAATACATGTATGTATACATGTACATAGGTATATATATATGTATATGTATATCGTGTGTATGCGTGTGTGAGCAAAACAAATAAAATCATACAGATAAACACACACACACACACACACACACATATATATATATATATACAGGAGTGTGCGTGTGTGTGTGAGAGATAAAATTAACAAATCAATAAATTATATAGATACACACACACACACACACACACACATATATATATATATATGTGTGTGTGTGTGTGTGTGTGTGTGTGTGTGTGTGCGAGAGATAGATAAATAAATTATATTATTAAGATACACACACATATAAATGTATATGTGAATAAAAATAAATAAATAAACTCAGGAGTGTGCGTGTGAGAGAGAGAGAGAGAGATCTCACCTGTGTGTGAGAGAGCAAGAGATTTCACAACCGCCGCCTCCGCCGCCTTGCTTCTTGAAACCGTAAGAATATACCTAAACCCTAAAAGGAATAGAATATATATTAACCCTAATTGAATATTCCTTCTAAGAATATACTTAAACCTTAAAAAAAAATAAAAGATAGATTCGCCCTAAACGAATATTCTTTCATTATATTATCAGCGTGTGTGTGTGCATGGGTGTATCACATACACTCCAAGAATAAAAATCATGCAGGGGTTTAACATGTGTGTGTCCATGAGAGTGTTAAAGTTTCACATGTAGCAATACGTATATACACACATAAACATATATATTAGTACATAATATTAGAGAGACAGAGTACATATTATGGATTATGCATGGTGTGTATGTATGAGAGAAGAGAGACAGTACATATTATGGATCATGCATGGTGTGTATGTTTGAGAGAAGAGAGACTGTACATATTAACATAGATCATGCATGGTGTGTATGTATGAGAAAAGAGAGAGAGTGTTAACAAATTAAATTCATACACATTACATATATTAGTACACATATATACATACACATGTGTATACACACAGACATACATACATATTACATGTGTAAATTCAATGTGTTACATAGGGTTTAGGGTTTAGGTTTAGGATGGATCATGCATGGTGTGTATGTATGAAAGAAGAGAAAGTGTTAAAAAATTAATTTTGTACGCATTGCATATATTAGTACACATATATACATACACATTATACACAGATATACATACATAGTACATAATATTGTAACATCAGTACATATTATGGATCATGCATAGTGTGTATGTATAAGAGAAGAGAGACATGCTACATATTATGAATCATGATCATGCATGGTGTGTATGTATGAGAGAAGAGATTATGCATGGTGACACTGTGTATGTATGAGAGAAGAGAGAGAGTGTTAACAAATTAAAATCGTACACATTGCATATATTAGTACACATATATACATACACATGTGTATACACACAGACATACATATATATTACATGTGTAAATTCAATGTGTTACATACACACAGATTAAGTACATATAGATCATACATGCGTTGAACATGATGTTTTTAATAAAGAAGCAACATATAATTTCTCAAGTTTGGTTTAGGGCAATGTGCATGTGTGTGCATATGTGTCTCTGTAAGTGCTTCTAATGCGTGTGCACGTGTATATATAAATTTATGATTGTGTTTATATATGTGTGCAAAATAAACATCGAATAATTAAGAAAATAATATTAATAAACACACTATGAACATATTTTAAATTATACATAATAATATATGATTTTATCTAATATATAGCCATATATAATTTTAATAATATATATTAATTAATATTGATAATAGGTTTAACATTGGAATATTCTTGAAATAATAAGAATTTAATTGAGAAAATCCCATTAATATATACAAATGTAGATCAAGTACTGAAATAATTAATTAAATTAATTATGATAATTAATCATGTTTAATATTGGAATATTCTTGGAATAATAAGAAAATAATAAAGAATATCCCATTAATATAAAGAAGATTAATTACTCAAGTAATTAAGAAAATGATATTAATATACACACTATGAACATATTTTAAATTATACATAATAATACATCATTTATCTAATATATAGCCATATATAGTTTTAAATATATATATTGATTTAATATTGATAATAAGGTTTAACATAGGAATATTCTTGAAATAATAACAAATTAATTGAGAAAATCCCATTAATATATACAAATGTAGAATAATTACTGAAATAATTAAGAATAAGACTAATTTAATTATGATAATAAGGTTTAATATTGGAATATTCTTTGAATATTAAGAAAATAATAAAAATATCCCATTAATAGTAGGAAATGTAAATTAATTACTCAAGTAATTAAGAAAATAATAATAATAAATAGACTATGATATATTTTAAATAATACATAATATATATCAATTTATTTATTGTATAAGTATATATTTATAATATATATTTAATAATAATATTGGAATATTCAGAATGTAACATAATTACTAAAATTTCGTAATATTAAACAGTTTGAATCACTTGAATGACATTAAATGCAATTTTAAAACACTCATTAGAATTAAAGAGTATAAATGTCAGACTGTCGGTTATTTGTTTTAACTCATCTTAAATTTTATTTTCTGCTCTTTTCAAAAATTTCGAATTTCTAACATAAGTATTGTCGGTCTGACATGTAAATTTGAAAATACATTTAATTTTCCACTCAAATTCAGATCTAGTTCTTTCTCCGGTAAGGGTTTCTTCATTTCTTTATTTTTCACTCTTCAGATTTTCTTTTTTCTTTTTTCTTCTTAGTGATCAACTCATGAGCGACATTAAATTGGGTGCGCTATTGTTTATAAGAAAGCACGACGCCTTCAGTGCTATTTACAAGTAAGTATTATAAACAAATTTAGATATAGTTATAAAGATTTACTCTTTTACATTCTCTCTTAAATTTAAAATTTAGGGGTTTAGGAATGCATTAGGATTACAATATATTCCGTTAAAGATTTATCCCGTTTAAATATACTTCTAACTTAATATTCTCGGTTAGCCGGGGCGGCGGAATTAGTCAGCCATTTTTTTTTGCCTCTTCGAAGAGGTGGCGGGATTAATCCCGCCACCATCTCTTTGATAGCTATAGCAAAATTAGTTTGGGCAATACTTCTCCGCCTTTTAAAAAGAGTGGCGGGATTAATCCCGCCCATAACTCTCTCAACTGATAAAGAGTTACCTGAATTTATTAGAGAAGTTGTCGGCGGGATTAATTTTGCCAACCATTTTAGGAGGCAGAGAAGGTGGCGGATTAATTTCGCCACCACTTCCCTGTTTTAAATATTGTGGCAGGATTTATCCGAGATCTCTTTGAAATTATAGCTTCGGAGAGAGTTGTGGGCAGGATTAATCCCATCGCCTATTCCCCATTGTCAGAGTGTGGGCGGGATTAATCCCGCCCCTTCTTCCTCGTCGGAGGGTTGCGGCGGGATTAATCCCGCCGCCTCTCTCTAACAAGGAAGATCCAGCGGCGAAATTAATTCCGCCGGTACTTCGTCATCAGAGGGAGTCCACGGCGGGATTAATCCCACCGTCTCTCCGACGAGGAGATCCGGGGCGGGATTAATCCCGCCGCTTCTTCCTCGTCGGAGGGAGTCCGCGGCGGGATTAATCCCGCCTCCTCTCTCCGAAAGAAGATCCGATGGCGGATTAATCTCGTCGGTACTTCCTCGTCGGAGGGAGTCCGTGCGGGATTAATCCCGCCGCCTCTCCGATGAGGAAGTACTGACGGGATTAATCCCACCACTTTTCCTCGTCGGAGGAGTCCGCGGCGGGATTAATCAAGACGACATTGGAGAATACATTAGGGATGTTTTATCAGGAGATTCAAGCTACAGTCATCAACCATGATCCAGATCCTCAAACAAACATAACCAGCGGTATGGTGGGACATTCTCAAGTTCTCTTCACTTCGAGCCAATTCGAGAAGAAAACCAACTTTAATCCGTAGTTAATGAGGAGTGGGAGCAATGCTTCACACTATAAAGGCAGTAGTAGCACAAATAGGCAGGACAGGACCGTGCAACTACTGTAAGAAGATGAGGCATTTTGGCAAGAGCTGTCCAGACAAGGCAACAGGAAAACCACAAGCAAGCGAACTGAAGAACAAGAGCAATCAGTGGATGGCCCTCATGATAACCACTAACCTCAGCTCTTTCGAGGAAGAAAATATCCTCTAATTGGACAATTGTGCCAATGTTCACTGTACTCCAGTATTTGCCGCTTTTAAGACATATCAGGCAATCCTAGTGGGAGAAGGAGTCTACACGGGAGATCATCAATGTGGGAGTCGGGACAGTAGAGATTCAACTCTAGAGCGGTGAGATTGTCAACCTTTGACAGGTTGATTATGTCCCCACACTCAACGAAACTCTTATCTCATACAGGAAGATAGCAAATGCCGGTTAGAAAGGTCAGATCGAGAAGATCACTTACACTGACAAACAAGAAACCATAGTAGCACATGGCCAGAGACATGCTGGGAACTATAGGTTAGACGCCACATTGGTGATACCCAAGAAGAAATATTCTCCATAACTCTTCAACATAGCATCAATGATTGGAATGCAAACGAGGCAGCGATTCGAGCTGTAGCTCAGACCAGACCAACTTTCAGACTTTCAGTACTTGAGACAACCTTGAGTTTTATGAGGCATGCTGTTTTAACAGCTTTTCACAACAAGTTCTGCTCCTCGTTTGTTAAAGAGAATTTCTGTGAATATGAGGATCTAATCACCATACATGATAATTGTTTCCACTATACGAAGCCCTAATATTGAGGAAACGGATGAGCTACAGCAGCTGGCTTCTGGTAGCAACTGGAGCGATGGCGCCGTGCACTGGCAAAGAGGCAGATGAGCTGAAGCCGACTCTGGTACTAGGTCTTGAATCCCATGTTATGATTTCTGTTGTTGCTGGAGCTTACCACAGCTTTGCTATACGGTATGTGATATCCTTTTGCTTAGAACCACATTCTGATTTTTCTGTTCCTTGGCGTGAAAGATGGAGGAGATGTGTGGTCTTGGTTACAATGCTTGTATCCTTCCATTATGGCTTAAATTCTGCAGTTAATGCTTGTGTCATGGATTTTCATTTCCCTGGGCCTTCAAAGGTAAGTTGGATTCTGTTTCCAGACGCTTTCATAATATTGCTGCAGATTGCAAGTGTGGCTGCTGGAGGCATGATATCTTGTGCGATTGATGAAGTGGGATTTCTATGGACCTCGGGTCAGTGTCCACCCCAAGAAATTCCCATCACAATTCCGAAACAGGTCACTACTGTCATCGGCAAACGCGTGCTCAAAGTTGCATGTGGTAACGAACACGTTCTAGCTCTCACAAGCAGTGCCATAGCTAGTCAGGGATGCTACGCTTGGGGTCACAACTCTCATGGCCAGCTGGGACTAGGGGATACAGAGAAGCGCCATATTCCAACTTTAGTTGATTGGAAGGATGGTTCTCCAAGCCATGTTTCCTGCGGGGCATTCCAGTGTTTTGCTAATGGAGCAGGATGAGAGACGTCGTGTTGGACGGTTGGTCTTGGTCAAAATGGTCAGCTTGGACATGGAACAGCCGCCAGCTTATTTGTTCTAAAGTAAGTAAATCTTCCTACAGGAGAAAGCACTCTGGTAGTGGAATGTGGCCTCTTCCATACATGTTGTGTTACTGAAGAAGGGAATGTTTGCATTTGGGGAATGGAAGGAGGACTTGTCTTGTGCCCTGCTTCGTTATCACGCAAGGCGATGCTCTTGAGCCGATAAGTTCTCGTCGATAAATGCTGCCAAGTTGAAAGGAATTGTGTGTGGTGCTGAGCATACAACTGTTTTGATCGAGAATGGTAGAGGCGTTTTGACATGGGGAAGGGGCCAGCATGGATTTTTAGGCAATGGAACTCAGGCTGATAGGCATAACCCCGTCTTGGCCACCTGCACAATTAAAAGGAGATTCAGAAGCTGAAGATGACGAGCTATCTACAAACCGCTATTGTGAGGTTGTCAAGAGTCATTGAGCGAAGCAGTAGGGAAAACCAGGAACTAAGAAGCAGATTCAGCACTGAAGCAGCGAATTGAAGTCCTTGAGTCTGCAAATTTATGGAGGAGACGACACAAGAATGGGAGAAGGAGATTGACAAAGCTGTGGCTTTTACGATCTGGCAAAGCTCGAGTCTTTGTACACGCGGCTGCAAGGACACATCAAGGATACCATCTTGCGGAAGAAAGTCGAAAACTGGTGCATGTTGTTCAAGAGCAGGGACAATCCGGTTGGAGCAGCCAGAGGCAGCTGGTGCTTCCAAACCTGAAGAGATGCCTTCCGGGTCGTATTCCTTAGATGAGCTGAAGGAGCTGTCGAGGCGTTTGTCACAAATGTGGTGATAAGCGCGATGGAAGTTTTTTGCTTTCCAGGTACTTACAACTGTTATCAAAATTTGCTTACCACTATGCAAATGGTGTTCTTATCATGTTCGAATGTGAGTTCTAGGCTTCGCTACCATGGTCCAAGTAGATTTCTGTCTACTGGGGGAAAATGTGACTACATGCAATCCGTCTGACTGGTTTCTGCTTTCGACATATGGACTCGTTCATGTCTGCTACATCTTGACAAGTAAAGGGATGGCTGATATGGTACGATGTCTGGCTGGAAATATTCGCTATGTTGTGACCTTTCGTGATCTATGCAGATTGGAAAATACAAGAATGCAGATTTTGGTTGTTGTCCGCGGTTCCACTGTTCTCGTCAGCAGTGTTTACCTGTTCAACAGGTCCTGTTGGACAGTCTGATATTCCAAGGAACAGCACAATAAAAATGTACTGTCCAAAATGCGAAGATCTATATTGCCCGAGATCGAAGTACCAAGGCAATATCCTTACACTAGTCCGCTTTCAAGGTGTTTCTTTTTCTTCTCTAGTTGGCCCTTAACCTTTCAAGACATTGATGGAGCATATATTGGAACGACTTTTGCTCATCTTCTCTTGATGACCATCCAAATTTGAAGCCACCCAAGCCAGTTCAAAGCTACATCCACGGAAATATGGTTTTAAGATTCACAAGAGCGCAAGATAGCATACTCCGGATTGCTACTATGCGTGTAAGTCGTTCTGCAGTCCTATCCTCACCGCCTTCTTACAACAGGTATATGGCACGCCAAGTTCGATTATATTTTCCATCTGATAAAAATTTCAGTGTCCACATGTCAGCCACCTGGGTTTGCGTAGTTTCTGAGCTGTAAACTAATCATACAAAAGGAAAGATCGGATCGTTTTTACAGGAAAGCATAGCGCGTAATGTGCATAGACTGTCGAATCTGCAGCGCCAGTCACAAGGAGGCTCAATGGAAAAGGCTTGGGTAAGTAGCAAGTACGAAGGTTTAATTGTAGCTGTGAAGAGGGGTTTTTTGCTGAAGGAGAGTACCTTTTGCAGCGGAGGTTTCAAAGAAAGAAATAAGGCAGCGTCTATTTTCTGCATGTCTCGGAGCCGACGAGGCACACATTGAACTTGGAGCAGGATCACAAAAAGGCTGGAGGAGACAAGTGTTTAATGGGATGGGATGATCTTAAAACGAGGGCTTTGGATTTGGTTGCGTACGAGCTTGTGCTTAAGCCATGTGGGAGCTGCGAGACAGAAAGCAAATGGTTTACGGACAAGTCAGAAAGCGACGTTTTGATTTCGGACGCTGGATGCTGGGTTCGGATGCTGGATGTCTCAATTCCTATGATTGCCTACATCTCTTATCAGCTTATGGGAACATGGAAACATGGACGACCAGCAGAAGCTTAGTAGCCGGCCTCGGTAGCATTGACAGCAATCGGGCTCCTTACAAAATGCTTCCCATCAGTCCAAGTTAGAGATCCGAACACGAAGTCCTTCGACTTCTTCTTAACGCTGAGCTTTACTGTAAACGACTTCTTTGCGTGCGAACGGCTGAACCTGAGGTTGGATAGGTAGACCGAGACCGTTACTCTCGGTGGAGGCTGCACTTTGGCTGTATAGTAAGATGGAGCTGCTCAACGTTGGTCATGTTCTGGTTATAGAGGCTTCACCTTTGAGGTCTGCAACACCAATGGCTGGATAGTTGAGACTTGAAGGAGTAATCGTTTTGGACGGACACTTTGCGATATTGAGGTTCTTTAAGTTCCTTGATGATGGATTCAGCTCGCAGAGGAAACTGATGTACTCGTCCCGACTTGTGTCAGACACTAATCCTGGATCTACTGCAGCTTCTAGATTGACATGCTCGGATCCGAAGTCGAAGGGGTTGGTAATTGCGTTCGTGAAAGTGTTCAGGATGAGGTTGTTCGCAATGCCAGCTGCAAAAATGGAAGTCAGATTGATGAATATGCAAAAGAAGAAGAAGGTAAGCAATAAGCTGGAAGTCAGATTGATGAGTATGCAAAAGAAGAACAAGGTAAGAAATAAGTTGTACATGTTGTCACGATAGCCAATTTAATCATAGCTGGACTCTAGGATGGCCTTCAAGAAGCTTGTACATTGTTATGTAGCTTGTTGAAGGGTATATAAAAGTTCCATTGTTCCTACCGTAGCCTTTTGGTAATTAGAGTTTAAAGTTTATGTTTAGTTGTTCGTTATAAAAGCTATAATTAATATGATATTGGAGCTGCATATCAACACTGAAAAGATTTAAATATTTCATATATGAGCATAGTTAACTCAGGTATAACTGTATAAGACATGAGATAAAATCAAAAAGTGATCGACATGGAACTGATTTTTAGGCTGTGATGACTAAATAAATAAATAAACTAACCTGTTTTAGAATTGTGACATGAGTGCTCTATTCTTTCTTTAACACCAATCATATATTATAAATTCAAAATGATGCAATTTATATGGTGAGTCCCATATACATGAAAATTTATTGTTTCATAAAAGATTCTATAGTCTTTTAGTAACAATACTTTTTGTCTCTCATATTTATTACAACTTACTTTCGTTTTACTCTAAAGCATTAATAAATGTGTCTGATCTCCAACCTCTTTACAACATGTTGGGTGATGTTGTTTTTAACGATCTCCAACATCTCTCAGGAGATGTTGTTTTTAATGATCCCCATCTTTCAGCTCAAAAGCACTATAGATCTGTCTAATCTCAACTTCTTTACAACATGTTGGATGATGTTGTTTTTAACATCTTTCAGGAGATGTTGTTTTTAATGATCCCCAATATATTCAGCTCCATGAGCTTTAGCAGCAACGGAACCTGATTTATATTTCTTAAGTGGTGTTTGTAACAAACAAGTTGTGGTATTGTTACTTGTTTTTCTTTCAAAAGAAAGTCATGTCAAAAGTGGGATTTAAACCCACATACCAAAAGATGCCTTAGACCCTGACCTTTAAAGGATATAAGCAAAAGGAAAGACTCCGTGTATGTTACATAAGGAAATTTTTGTTCACACTGGTTCAAAGCCAGCTTTCTATGAGCTCGGGGCTGCCGGAGGCTTCACCCAAACTCACCTTAAGTATCCAGATGTCATACCTACTCATTGACATTTCCTTCTCTTTTCCTGGAGAGGGAGTGAGTGCCTCCAAGAAACTTAGCCAATCTGGTTTGTGCAAAATAAAAAGTCATTCTTTTTTTTTTTTTTGTCCCTCAAATTTACAACATAGTTCTACATTCAATCTGGAATTTGAGAAATTACAGATTGGTGTTAAAAAACATCGCAAAGTTAAAAGTCTAACATGCACGTTTTTTCTTTTTTAAAAAAAATAAAAAGAAGTTACATTTGTTACAATAAGGAGAAGAACAGAAAGATGCAAGGCCCTTGCCCTCGATTTGAACATTGGTCTGTACGGATTTGGTTAACATTGTTTAAGGGTTAATAGGAATTTCTATTATGTTTGAAATCCTATTTGTGTACGGTAACCGCCGAATATGCTATGCGAATTGTCTTGTAGATCTGAAACTTACGCCTAGACTTTTTGCATGCAAGCATGCATGTTGCGAGGACATTACCGACCTGTTTTGTGAAAAACAGATCTTTACCTTGAAAGGCGTTCCTTGCTTTCCAGAGTCCAGATTTGCCACACGACTATGGTGACCACTGTGAGCTTGGCCGCTGTAGGTGCACCCGGTAGCGAGAAATCTCCTGTGAGGAGTTGCTCTGCCGTTGTGTGCCCTGTGAATATTGCTCTCTGGCGGCTGGACACTCGAGGAAAAAGTGCTGAAACGTTTCGTCTTCGGCATGGCATCTGGAGCACCTGGCATCTTCAATCAATTTTGCCAATTGCTGCTAATGGACAGAAGGAAAATTTGTTGTACTGGGTCTTTGGTTCAAATCAAAAGACAAAGAATGAAAGAATGAAAGAATGAAACTTTAGATGTTTGTCCACAGTCGTCTCCATTCCACAAACTTGAATAGATCCCCATGGGCTGGCTCTTCAGGAAGGGAATGCATATCGCTTCGTTGTTCTTGTAAACACGAACTGGAACATCATAAGAAAACACAAAAAGAAAAGAACATAAAAATGTGAAACATGATCTGCTGCTGATTCCACAAGAACGCGTATGTGTGGAAGTCCCTTGTGGGGTCGAACCAAAGATCGATTTGCTGCTCCCTGTTGTAAGCATAGAAAGCCACTTACCAGTTACCAGATGCTTTGTCGAAAACAAGATGCATTTCTGTGCCTCCACTGATACTCTTGGTTTGATCAGTTTTGATCGATGTCACATCTGTCTTGGAGGCAGCCGAGCAGAAGATGAAAATGCCACAAAGAATACCAACAACAATGCCGCCCTCAAGCAGCCAGCCATTTGCGCAGAGAGGGGTAATATTCAGTAGAGCAGAGAACAGAGAAATGTATGAAGGAGCTGTGTGTAGAAGGAAAATGCAATCACAGCTGAATCTGAATCGCTTGAATCGAGGAGGCGAAGAACACTGAGGCGATTTTATAGCGGCATTCTTGGGAAGATCCAAAGAAGGAGAGCAGTACGCTGAGACAGCCATGCCTATGCGAAGCAGAATGCGACTGGAAGCGCGTGTTTCCAGCGGTGAACTGCTGCTTCTCAGAAACCCTAAAAACAGGGGCATTCAAATAACGAAAGAATCATCTAAACGTTACAAAAGAAGAAGATCATTTTATTAACCATCGGAGTCGTGACACTATTTTAACCATCGTATCTGTGCAAAATAAAAAGTCTTCTTTTCTTTTTTTTTTACAACATAGTTCGACCTTCAATCTGGAATTTGATAAGGAAGAGGTGTAATTAAAGCTAAAACGTCGTTAGAGATTGGTGTTAAAAACACCATCGCAGAATTAAAAGTCTAACATGCACAGTTTTTTTTTCTTTTTAAAATAAAAAAAGAAGAGAAGAATTACATTTGCTACAATAAGGAGAAGAACAGAAAGATGCAAGGCCCTTGCCCTCGATTTGAACATTGGTCTGTACGGATTTTCTCAAAACAGACACGCACAGAGAGAGAGACATAAGGGAGTTTGGGAGTTAGGAGTTAAGAGAGGGAACAGAACGATCCAGGATCAGTTTGGATTTCTATTATGTTTGAAATCCTTATGGAGGTCATTTGTGTACGGTAACCGCCGAAATCAGTGTGCTAACAATAAGAAAGCATCGTGTATGGCTACAAGTTCGCACATTTGCGCAGCAACAATTTGGCGTTCGACGAACCCGATCAATCGGGTGCGAAGCCGGTCGGGCTCTGGCCAAAAGATTTCGCATATGTTCTTTGGAAGAGCTAGCTGCAAGCAAAGCTTTTCTCTACGACGGGACTTACAGCGTGAGGCAGAGCCTTGACGGAGTAAGGAAGCTCTACACCCAGTGGAAGGTTGTGGCCCCAGCTTGTCTGGCCTGCATATCCTGCAAGATCCATGCGGCAAAATGAGTGTGCGATTCAATGATATCTATAATAGTTATACTTAGAGCTTGCGGGGAGAACCGACGGTGAAGGGGGTGGTGCTGTACGCCATCTCTTCTTAGGTCGCCTAGGCTCTGCGGCTTCTCCAAGACTTTGCATCTTTCGTCATCGTCGTCTTCTAAAGTTGGGGAAGGGTGACAAGGAAAGCTGTTACGATGCCATCTAAAATTTACAAAAGGAATACACATGTTGAACACGGAGCTCACCCTACTCTTGTTCATGTTGCCGTCAATCCATGCATCACGATTTCCTGTTGGACTTCTAGATCGCGGGGGGCTACCACCACGAGAGTTCCTGTCAGGGGACGTTCCTCCTCTCGGACCACATTTTTAACGTGGCCTGCGAGGAGATTTAGTCTATATCAAACCTCCAGCACGAATGTGTTTCTGCAGCCGAAGCTTTTCCATTTCACCCCGGCATTCCTGCAGCTAGCAAATCCCATTTTTTCTCGCATTCTTCATGCAACGCATCCAATTTCACGCCTGGCGGCGTCTCTGGCCGCTCTTCATGCTGAAATCACACGCAAAAAGAACTCAGACAACAACAAAGCAGCTCTGCAGAAGGATGAACTTACATGGTATTCGTCCGAACGCCTCGGGCTGGGTGTGTGGGCAGGCGAGCCTCGCGGCACTCTGTAGACGTACACCATCTTTCTGGAGGAGAATGCTCATCCTCCTCCTCATTCCGTAGCGCCTCGCGAGCCCCCATTGGTTGGCGGCGGCGGCGGCGGCGGCGGCAGCGGCCATGACCTATTGCCACATGACTCCATGTACTGGTGCCCCTTCAGTATCCAGCATAGACGACTATCCAGCGCGGACGACTTCCTCCTGAAACCGAAAGCCCAAAAGTTGACCAGCAGCCTGAGTTCTTTGAGCGATCGACGAGACTGTGAATGAGAGTTCCTGACTCTTCTCCAGAACCAAGGCTGGTCTGTTCGCTCCTGACTGCCTGCTTGAACTCGCTCAGTTCAAAGGTGTTGCATTGCTCCAAAAATCCCAGAAACCACTTCAGGGATGCTTCCAGCTCGTCCTCATCCCCGTAAGCGTAATCATACACCAGTCGAGGTATGGATCCCCTCCAGAAATTGATCTCTTTTATTGAGCGATTTAAGCACAGTTCATATTTCAGATGACTTGTAAACGTGTCAACTGCAGGACAGAAAAACAAACCCAGTACTTCCACAAAACGAGTAGCTGCGCTGGACGAGTGTCCTTCATCAGGCTCTTGCGCAGAGAACAACGGTACAGAACTCGGAGAGGGGCTCTTCCCCTTTTTATATTGCTGAAGATGCATCTTGAACTCAATGTTCAACTTGTTTTTAACTAACCTATTAATTATATTAATGTAAGTAATTACATATTTTTGTTTTCTGTTTTTTCTTTCTTTTTTTTTGTTTTTGTTTTGTTTTGTTTTTTTCTTTTTTTTTTTTCGTTCTTTTCGTTTTTTTTTCGTTTCTATCTAATCAACGGGTTTTTTAAACATTAAATGGACAGGGTATAAGTCCAAATAATAGTTTTGAGGTGCTCCAGCGGGTATTCCACCTGGTAGGCGATTGAAAAGCCTTGCCACCGGAAAAGCTATTCGATACACACCAAACCTATCACAAGCAGGTCCGTTAAAGCCAATGCCTTCTAGAATTTGAATCCAACGTTTTGCTTGCAGTGGTCTAATTGTTGACGAATGAAGATTAGCAGAACCAAAAGAGATTCCTCTTACAGGAGCAAGTCCATGGTTTCTATCCCAAACTAGTGCCAACATTTGTTGAGTATCATCACTTCTGAAATCCCACCGTTTTAAGGCCACATAATACTCCACTGTTGGGCAAGCAGCTCCCAGATAATAAGCTGCCAATTCACATAGGTCGCTTAACTGCTGAGAAACTCCAATCTCTATAATAATTGCAGGGTATTCCCTGAAATTCTGAACCTGGATACCCCAACCTGGAATCTTCACAACCACATCGCTCTCGTACAAAGTGAGCTGACCGGGGATCTGAGATCTCATATCTAAATCAACGAAACATGTGAGATAATGATTCGGACCATCTTGTTCCCAAAAGAGTCCAGCTATTGAAGCAGAAGCACCACCATGAGGACACTTGCTATTTCCTGTGCAAAAAGAAAACCTTCTTCCAATTTGAACTTAATTCCAAGGCCTTTCCGCTTCTTCTCTGTTGTCAGTTGCTGGAACAGATGAATACTGCATCTCCCTATATTTAAGTCTTCTTCTTCAGAATCTTCCATATCTTCTGATGTATGTGCCCGTAGTGTAAGAACGTTTCGAACCCTGTGCAAAAGCTCATCCGAGAGCATCCTCCTTGTCGATTGCCCTAGATAGGGTTCAGGTTCAATTTCATGGCCTAATAAAGCCATATTGCCTTTAAACAACTCGTAAAACACAGATAATAAGGATTGCATTGAAATAGTCTGTCAGCAAAATAAAACAGACTGGCTCATATCTAACAAACTTACGGGTATGAAGTTTTCTTGTCAAGAAAACGAGTGCGTTGGGGGAGAAATCTGAAGGAAATACTGCTGTTCAGGCTTATTGAAGCTGTAAATCTCTTGTTGTTCAAAGATGCAGACAGAAGACTGCATGGAAGATAAAGCAAATATCCTGCAACCATAACAAAGCCATATTGCCTTTAAACAACTCGTTACAGTGGTTATGAGGAATCCTGCAGCATTATAACAAGGATTGCATTGCAATAGTCTGTCAGCAAAAATAAAACAGACTGGCTTATATACGGGTACGAAGTTTTCTTGTCAAGAAAAACGAGTGCGTTGGGGGAGAAATCTGTGTGAAGAAAATACTGCTGTTCAGGCTTATTGAAGCTGTAAATATCTTGTTGTTCAAAGATGCAGACAGAGGACTGCATGGAAGATAAAGCAGATATCCTGCAACCATAACAAAGAGATATTTATTAGTAAGCAAATAGCCAAAAAAAACAACCAGATAGTCTACTACGAGATACCGAGCAACAGACCTGATGGCTAAAAACATTAGAAAAAAAATAAAAAATGAGACTTACTACATACAATGTGAGAATGGGTGATCCGAGTAGTTCACTCAAAATAACAGCAGTATGACAAACCTCCATACTGATTGTAATAAAACAAGAAACGCACAAAAGATGAAACCATAAGTCAAGGTTAAGCAAACAACTTACGAAGACAGAAGAGTCTCTGGCTGCTATCAGCGACTCCCGGACACACTGCTTCCAGCTTAGTTTTAGCTTCTGCAATGACTTCAAAGCCTCGGACGGAATTGTTATTTCCTTGAGCAAATCTCTCTACATCTCCGCCATTAGTGGAAGTAGATTCCAGCAAGATTAATCCATCGCAACCCTGGTGATAACATCGAGTTACATCGAAGATCAGACAAGCTCAGAAATCTACAAGAGAATCTGGACAAGAAGCTCATTACCTCAACAAAGCAATCAAGGAAATGCAAACGTAGAAGACCGACTGGGATCGTTGGGTCTTTTGCCGTTGCTGCTTCTACTGCGCTTTTGATCCGAGCATGACAGAACGTGTGCGGCTGGGCTTGTGGTGGACTGTTTTATTAAAGTTACTGTAGCGTAGCTGTGGAATGAACCACCTTGAACTAACAAAGAACAAGTTGCTGCAATGAAAAGCATGAGAACAAAATGCTGCTTGAAAGCCATGTTGCTGGATGAAGCGAGGGACAGAAGCTGGCTTTATATTATAGTAGGCTGCTGAAGCATTGAAATGTTCCAGTGGAGTATGGCAGACTGCGAAACTGGAAAATGTTGAGGAAGCTGCACATTAGGATATATAGAAAAGAATCTGGAGCAGCAAGGCAGATACATATAAGTCAGAAACACTGTGTTAACAAAAGAAGAGACAACCTATTCAAAAGCCCACTAGTGTCAAACTTCTTATGTTGTGAGACCGTTGTAGATTGCACAGGGGTGGATTTAACATAATCAAGCCCCGGCTAATTGCTTTTCTTGCACAGGAAGAATTTGGCGCACAACGTTCCGTTGAAAATAGTTTTTCAACCTGATGAACAAAACATTATCAAAAGTGAATACAAATTGCGAAGAACAACCTTATAAAATTACCAGGTCTATAAGCTCCAATACAATGTGCTATTTAGAAACCAAACAATTAAACAAAAAACTTACCTGATTGAAGGGAGCTTCATCACACAGAAGAAATTCTTAAAGTGGAAAAAATGTAAGAAAGAAATTTAAGAAAAGGAATACGAGTGATCTGCCAGGCTGTGGAAGCACATTGCGTTCCAACAGCTAGAACCTCCAAAAAAGAGTCTGCTAAGGAACAGATAGTGAATTTTTTCAATCTGGAATAACAGAAATACCTGAGCAAGACAAAATTGCTGATTCGCCAACATCACAACTGCCTTAGTTTCTGGACCCAGGCCACAAGAGGACCGTACCAGAAGACTGTAGCGATCTCCCACTTTGTAGGACTACAAGAATGAGAACTGCACAAGCAAGACGTACATGAATCACAAAGGGAAAATCTGTGCCCTAATTAGGGCTTCCCCTGTTCCGCCCTAAATTTCAAGAATGGAAGATAAGGAAAGGGGTCTGCATTCTTCTCCTCGTGTGTCTGCTTCAGGCGCTCTTCCACAGGAGCAGGCATTTGCACCCGCAATGTGCAGTACCATGGAAGATCAGCAAATGCAGCTGTGGTGCCAATGTTCCTGGACTCGTTTGTAATGCGCTGTTCTGTTCCGCGAGGTAACCCATCAGCTTCGCAGAAAGTATGGCTCAACATCTTGAAGGTCCCATTGCCTCTCAAAATCCGATACACACCGGCAGCAGGAGCAGGGGTGGTAGCCATTTCTCATGATGCTTCTAGCGTCAAAAATTCTGCCAAAGTTTGGAGCGGGCTTCCAACAGAAATTTCAGAGGAACAGCTTCTGCCTCGGCTCCCACTCACAGGTATCGCTGGTTTGCAAGAGACGGAGGAAGTTGCTATCATCCTGTAAATTTTTCCAGCGTCATTGCTCATTAGGAGGAGCTTCTAATCCATCATGCAGGTACTGGATTTCGATTGGATTATCATCACATCATAGTAGATTACGAAGACGCCGTGGAATTAGATGCAGCTCCAAAATTTGGTCCCGGGCTTCCAGGATTTTGCTGCCGTTCTTCTTCAGTCGGTGTTAGGCACCTCTACGTACAATCTAGAGACCCTCACAATACCACCCGACCTCCCCCGAGCTGTCTCTAGTCTCCACACGCTGCTCTCCAAGAAAGGCTTCCAATAATAGTGTGCCCTTAATTCTCCTTAGATCTAGGTATAGCTCCTTAGGAATATTCTAGCTTATACCTTTTGGGGAATATTCTTTGATTCGTTATATGGGTCATAACAATCCTCCCCCCATTAGCAAGTCCTTGTCCTCAAGGGCAGTATAACTTACTCAATTGGTCCTGTATCATTAGCCTCGTACATCCACAAAGAATCTACCCGGGACTCGTTCCTTGTGAGTACTCTCTTTAACTGGCTAACGTGAAACACTGGGTGCACCCTCACTCCTTCTGGCAGCCGTAATCGATATGCCACCTTACCGATACGCTCCAGAATCTCATAAGGACCTGAGTACCTGGGAGACAACTTATCATTGCGTCCCTTCCGTAAGGCCACAACTGTGTTCCGCCTTACATGTGTGGCAAATACCACTCGGAGATATACATAATCCCACCTGGAACTCTCGGAAGCTTCTGTGCTCATTAGCAAACTTGATAGCTCGGCTCTGAGCTGCTTGTAAGTTCTTCTTGCACAAACTCTGAATGTTTTCAAGTTCAACACTCAGATCTTTAGCTTCCTCATCCATGTTGCCTTGAGCCTTCTTACTTGCTAAACCGAGCTCAAAAGCTGTCTTGGGATGTCGTCCAAACATAGCATAGTATGGACTCATTCCAATGCCACTGTGCTGGCTGTTATTATAAGCAAACTCGAGTAATGGAATATACTTATCCCACTGGCCTTCCTTCTGGTTAATAGTGCACCTTAGCATATCTTCCAGAACTTGGTTCACCCTCTCTGTTTGCCCATCTGTTTCGGGATGATCTCCACTACACAGCTTAAGCTTCACTTCTATGCACTTAGAAAAGCCTCTCCAAAAGCTAGAAGTGAACTTGGAGTCCCTATCACTTACAATATCATCTGGAAATCCGTGGATAGGAAATACATGTTGTAAATACATCGTAGCCAGCTCGGATGCATTCACATTCTTCCCCAAGGGAACTAACTTGACAAACTTTGTCAACCTGTCCACAATGACCCACACCTGTTCATTCTGCCTCTGTGTCCTTGGCAAATGGGTGACAAAGTCCATAGAGATACTGCCCCATCGCCTGTCTGGAATAGGCAATGGTACTAATAGCCCACCTGGTTTCTCCCTGGGCACCTTTACTTGCTGACACTTGTCACAAGTCCTGCAGTACTCTATGATATCAGCTTTCATATTCCTCCAGTAGAACCTCCTCTTGATCAACTCATACGTTTTCCTCCCCCAAAATGACCAGCCTTCGGGCATCATGATGAAAATATAGTACCTAGTTGATCAAATGGTCCACACGAGGAAGGTACACACGGCCATTGTAGTACAAAACCCCATCCTGAAATGAGAATGGTGGCTCTAGCTGTCCTCTGAGCTCCTGCACCTCGGCGTCTTGTGCTTGAGCATGTTGAACTACTTGGCTAAACTCACTGACCGTCCTTGTTAATGCATTACATAAGCGTGTTTGGAATTCTCCCACTACTGTGGCTCTCCTAACGCGTGACAAAGCATCTGCCACCACGTTAGTCTTTCCTGCGCGATGCTCAATAGGAAATTCGCCAAACTCCATGAGCTTAACCATCCAGCGAGCTTGCCGAGAGTTTAACTCTTTCTGTGTGAACAGATACACCAAAGGCTTGTGATCTGTAAACACCTTGAAACTTGCACCATAAAGATAGTGCCTCCAAACTCGTAATGCATTAACAATAGCCAGTAGTTCTTGCTCATACGTTGAGTACCGTTGCTCTGCAGGATTCAAAGTACGACTCTCATAAGCAATAGGCCTTCCCTCTTGCATAAGTACAGCTCCAATGGCCACTCCACTTGCATCACACGATACCTCATAAGGCTTAGAGGGATCTGCAATACATAAAACTGGTGCACGTACCAAAGCTTGTTTCAAAGCTTGGAAACTGCTCTCCTCTGAAGCACTCCATGCAAAGGGAACGTCCTTCCTTAGCAACCTAGTTAACGGAGAAGCTTTCTTGGCATAATCCTTGACATACCGCCGGTAATAACCAGCCATGCCCAAGAAACTCCGTAACTCTTGTGCATTGCTAGGAACTGGCCATTGCTCCACCACTGCCACCTTCTGTGGATCAGTCTTCACTCCACTTGGCGTCACAATGTGACCCAAATACTCCACTTCGCACTGAGCAAATGCACATTTGCTCTTCTTTGCATAGAGCTTGTTCTCCTCAGCAATTGAAGAACTCTCCGCAAATGCTCCACATGCTCCTTCATATTCTTACTGTAAATAAGAATATCGTCGAGGAAGATCTCCACAAAGTCATGCAAGTAGTCACCAAACACCTCAGTCATCAACCGAGTGAATGTGGCTGGGGCATTTGTTAAGCCAAATGGCATAACAGTGAACTCAAAATGCCCGAAGCTAGTGTTGAAAGCAGTTTTGTAGATATCTGCCTCCTTCACAGCAATCTGATGATACCCGCTACGCAAGTCTATCTTGGTGAACACTCTGGCTCCACCGAGATGATCCATGATAGTATCCACACGTGGCATGGGCATCCTGTCCTTCACTGTTTGCTTGTTGAGAGCTCTGTAGTCTATGCACATCCTCATGGTGCCATCCTTCTTCCTGACAAGCAATACTGGTGCACCAAATGGAGACTTGCTCGGTTGTATGAAGCCATATTCCAATAGCTCCATCACTTGTCTCTTAACCTCTTGCTCCTCAGCATGGCTCAGTCGGAACGGCTTACGGTAAATGGCTTTCGTACCCTGTTCCAACACAATCTCATGCTCCACACCTCTTGCAGGTGGTAAGCCATGAGGTAGCTCAGGAGGGAAGACATCAGCAAATTCCTCAAGGACAACTTGCACAGCAGCCTCGCCCAATGTGACATTAGAAGAATCTAACTCACGTATATACATCAGAAAGACTTGATCTTCTTTATTACGGAGATATTTCTTCAAAGACATAGTAGAAAGATACTTGTTTGGAGACTCAAGCCTTGTTCCAAACCAAGTGTCTTTCACTCCACTGTACTCAAGCTTCACTCGCTTGATGCTCCACTTGATCTCAGGATCCACACGCTCCAGCCAGCTCATCCCAAGGATGAGGTCCACACGCGCTAGCTCCGCAAGGAAGAAAGTCTCCACCAGCTGAGTTTTGCCAACCGTCAGCTGTAACTCCTCCACACAAGCATTCCAGCTCTGTGTGACAGTAGCTGAGCCCTCAATCTCGTATTGAGGCACAGTCTTCATGGGCAAGCTGCACTCCTGCACTAACTTTGCTGATACAAAGTTATCGCTACTTCCGCTATCCAAGAGGATTCGCACTGGACGTTCACCAAGTTGTCCCTCCACCACAATAGCACGTGTGTGTGGCTCCTCCCGTGCCATGCAGTTTACCTGTCGAGCAAGAACAGACAAAAATTTACCTCGTGGTTTAGAACTATCTCCCTTGTGTTCCTCTCCACGCTCCATCTCCTGAAGCTTCTTAGGTGTCTCCTTGTCCTTGTCACCATTGAACCCCTTGCCCTTGGGCTTGTTCCTCCTGGACAATTGGCCTTCCAGTGTCCCACCTCTCCACACAGGTGGCAACGTTCACTATCAAACACCTTGACAATCTTCTTAGGCCGATTGTCGGTGCGATAAGAACTAGAAGCTACCAGCTTGGACTTCGGCCTAGCACGATGGCTATTCCCTCTATACTCCTGGTGCTCACGAGGACTTGGAGAGGTGCTCCTACCACGCTTCTTGCCATGTCGCTCATTCTCCTTAAACACCTTATCCTCCTCATTTAGCAAGCGAGCATATTCGAACAGCTCCTCTAAAGTCTTGGACTGAATCACCGAGTTAAGATGTCTACGCAAGTTAGCACTTCGCAGCCCATCTACAAAATAATCCTTCTGCTGGTTGACAGACACGTCAGAGTTCGTCACGTACGGACGGCAAAGTAATTGACTCAATTTCTCAATGTAATCGTCCAAGGTCATCTTCCCTTGCTCTAAATGTCGCAATTCACGCCTTGCATGAGACACATCGAACCGAGGAGCATACTCCTTCTTAAATAGTCAGAGCTCCTCAGGAGATCATGCGACTTGAGGAGTTTCGAGCTGCCCCACCTCGCAGCTTTATCCTTCAAGGCTACTGATACCGCTATCATAGCCTGCTCGTAGTCACTCCCTGTGCAGTGAGCAAGTTCGTGCTATCTCAAGCCAACTCATAGCCTCATCTGCGGATTCTTTACCAGTAAAAGGTGGAACGAAGACGATCTAGCACCCTGCTCTTACCACTCACGGTTCCTTGAGCAAGTTGATCTTCAATAGTATCCAACCGCTCACGAATCACCTCCAAGGAACCAGTCACGTCTCTTGAAATTGCTTGGAATCCTTCGCCATAGCGTATAATTCGAGCACGATTTCCTGGTTCGTCCATCCTCATTGGTGTTGTCTTCTCCTTCCCACCGGTCACTCATCTCGAACCTCCCTCCGATACCAATTGTTAGGCACCTCTAACGTACAATCTAGAGACCCTCACAATACCACCCGACCTCCCCCGAGCTGTCTCTAGTCTCCACACGCTGCTCTCCAAAAAGGCTTCCAATAATAGTGTGCCCTTAATTCTCTCTTAGATCTAGGTATAGCCCTTAGGAATATTCTAGCTTATACCTTTTTGGGGAATATTCTTTGATTCATTATATGGGTCATAACAGATTCAGGAACTGCCTGCAATTCTAAGCCACATGTCCTTCCTTTTCACATATTTGGCATGTAAGCAGTTGCAGCCTACATTCCTCCATTATATGGCCAGGATTATTACATTTAGTGCACCATACCTTTGCCTTTATCTCTTCCTTAACTGTCATTCCCTTCAAAGTTTTCATCATTTGAGCCAATGCTTTCTCATCTATTGAATATTTACAAACCTTTACTACATCATTTCCCTTCTTCTTCATCAAAGAATTTTTCCTTTCTTCCATATACTTTTAACTTTTCTTCTACAATTTTTTCTATTGCCTTCTATTCTTTTCATATATTTTTAATTGATTAATAAGATCCTCTCTATCCTTTTCATTGATAGTGAGTGCTAAATCTCTATATGGTTTTAACAACCCTTGCTTATACCATTGCAATAAGCCTTATACTTTTTCTCATGTTTTCTTAAAACGATGTGTATATTCATTTATCTTTTCTGTTTTTCCCTGAAGGATGGTTCTTAACTTCTCTAAATGTTCCATGACAATTCCTTATTTCTGAAGTATTCCTTAAAAGCATCAGTAACCTTTTGATAATCCTCTTTAACTTCTTTTTCAAGACAATCAGAGGCATTTTCTTTCAATGTATGTGGAAATATAAGCATCTTTTTCTACATTCGTCACCTTATATAGTTTTACTACCTCTTTAAACTGTTGTAAATGTCTTTTTGAATTCTCTTTCTTTCCTGCAGAGAATGTGGGATACATCACCGTACCCCCAAACATTCCTGGGAAAAGTGTCATATTTGTAAAATCCTTTGCTCTGGTGTACTTCCTCTTACATCTTCCTCCCTTCCTCTCAGGGAGTTCTCAGGAGATCCTTCTCCTTGCAATCTCAGTATATGAACAGGCACTCCTTCCCTTCCTCTCACAGTCTCCTAAACCAGTTGTTTGATACTGCTCCAATTCTCTGGATCATGCTCAAATTTCTATATTGTTTCTACAATATCCTCTACTATCTTCCCAAGGATATTTTGACGTCTATTTCGTCATATTCAGGTTGTTGTTCGACAGCCACTCTATTGGCCTGCCTTTGGTTCCTCTGATCAGCTAATGCTAGATCAGGACGATAGTTTCTCCAAGGTTCCATTCATTCCTTCTCCTATACACATCCAGCTCTACGCCTTTTAAGCCATTTTCAAAATGAAAATTCTATCACTTTAACCTCTTTTCTTAATGAATGCTAACACTGCAATGGCAAAATCCCTTCGTGGTCGCCAAATGTTAAAAGAAAACAGAAAAAACTCACCTTTTCCTATTTAACCATTTTTTCTCTCAAACGTTAAGAAAGGCTACACACTTTCTCTTTATCAACTCTCCACATACACATATATTAAAACATCTTCTCTTAGTGCCACGGTGACTGGTCTCCAAAATCAAGGGCAAGAACAGATTTTGGCTATTGCCTTGTTAGATCCATTCATTAAGAGTATACATAACACACACACAAGATCTTATAATATGCACCTTCATTTTTAACATGAATACAAGAGAACAAAGTGTGGAAACTTTTCTCTCTCATGTTATAACTTCTTATGGAGACCCTTTCTCCTTACCCTAACTACCTCTTAACTACCCTTCCTCCCCACATCATCCTTTTCCTTTTCCTTACTTACTTTTTCCTTACCCTCTCGGTAAGGATTTTTCTCCTTCACAACCTGCTCTTACTACCTTTATTCTCTCCATAGTAGGACATTTTATGCTCCTAATATTTTACCTTTAACATTAACAAATAGGAATGGGTGTCAGGTGGCACTAATAGCATGATAGAGGATCTCACCAACCTTCTAGACCATCCACCTAGGATGACATGCACGGGAGCTGTATTATGACAATTGACCCAGTATACAGTCATCGTGACAATAAACCCAATCTAGGGATGCCAAGTGAACTACATCCAAGACCAACTTGACTCACTATATAAGTAGGAAGGCTATTAGTGGATGGGGTTCTTCCTTCTCCCTCTTCTCCTCCACCATAGGAACACCTTGGTAGTGCATAGCCAGGCCTTATTGTAGATTGTTGAGTTCTTGCCAACCACTGACGTTGGTGGTGGCCCACCCTTTAATTGTCTTCTTTGGAAAAGCACTTTTGTTGCATACTCCCTCTCAATTGTGTTTTGTTCTAAGAGGTGGCGACCCATCTCCTTCGGAGCAAACAACTAAGAAACTTTTGTTGCATACTCCTCTCAATTGTGTTTTGTCCTAGGAGGTGGTGACCCATCTCCTTCAAAGCAAACAACTAGGAAACTTGAGGACCCCTAGGTCCCAAGTGCACGAGCCCACACGGCATCTGGGTAAAGGCCAAACACCACACACCCAAGCCACCCTATAAGTCTCTAGTTGGATCTGCAGGCCTAGCATCGAGCACCTAACAGTGGACATTGGCAATAGTGTCATGGGACCACCGAGCATCTTTACACACTATCACCTCTCACACTTGGCTAGTGGAGTTTCCAACAAACCAAACCTCATTAATCAATGCTGGTGAAACTAGAGTACCAAGTAAATGAATAGATTATTTCTCATGTTTTGCCTCGGAAGGCCAGGCATTAGACTTAAACATAGCAATAGCTATTCCACCAAGATCATTTAAGGATTGCAAAAATATTGCAAGCAGTATACTTAGGAAGTGGTTAACGGCCTTAACCAATGATTTAAGAACTCAACTACAGTTGAAGAGACTTTTGAACAAGATCGTCTATTATCAAAATGTTATTTATTATTGATATTGTTGAGACATAAACTGATGCTCTACTGAAAACAGAGTAGTTTTAGGGTTCGTGGGCTATGAATGCATAGGCATTCGTATACACTTTGTTACTAAGGTATGGTTATGTTAGATTCTAACATGGTATCAGAGCCGCTTTTGATTTGGGCGGGGAGTAATATGTAATGTAGCCTAGTGGGAGGCCATGGCCGAAGCCATGGATTTGCTGCCAAAAAATGCTCTTGCAAAAGGCTGTATATTAGGATGAGGACGCTTTTGGCCATGCTGCTTCCAATGCTCGTCATGCCCGGAACACCGTTAGTCAGGAGAGGAGGATACAGGCAACTGGAGAAAGAATTGGATGCAGCCATAGCTGCAGCACGTCAAGCTCAAGCTGAAAGAAACAAGCTGAAGCTTTACAACGTGCTGCTGAGGTACATTGCCAGGAAATGTTGCAAGAGTTGGAAAATACAACATAGGTTTTTAAGTTGCACACAGAGGAGTCCCTCAGTGCTGAGAGCAACGGGAAGATGCATTCCTAGGTGCTTGATTCAGGTTACACTAGCCTCATGACTAATAACAAGTTGATGTTTGAATAGTATATCCTAGTTCAAAGTAGTGGTGTGGTGTTGGGGAACAATGCCCAATTGGACATTGCTGATTGAGGCACTTTGACACTCCCACTTCAAGACGATGGGGAGATGGCGTCCAAAGGCGCCTTGCATGTCCTAGGCATGCAGAAAAACCTTATGTCGGTGGTGAGGTTGTGTGACAATGGGAAGTCGATCATGTTCACTAGCCATGATGCAGATTTATATGACAAGTTGGATTTCCATTGTGACTGGGAGGAAAGTTCTCCAACTAGGTGACATGGAACTTGTATGAGATTCTCTCACACCCTCGTCTTGATGCAGCCGCTGAGAATGTCGTTGGTGTAGATGCCTATTGTGGCATTGCCGGTTGGGTCATGCAAATCACAAGGCACTACACAAGCTTGTGTCCAACTGCATGGTGGAAGGGCTGGATTTGAGGCCTAGTTCTTCACATGCATTTTGTGAGTCATGTGTTTTGGGCAAAACATCATTGCTAAATTTTGGATCTTCAAAGCACCGCTCTTCAGAGCTCTTGGAGCTGGTGCACTTCGGCCTGTGTGGGCCCATGGACATCCGAGTCATTTTGGCGCACGTTACGTCTCTTACGTTCATTGATGACTTCAGTCGCCTCACCAAACTTTTCTTACTACGTCGTAAAAGTGAGATGGTGGAGGCCTTCTGCGTGTACAGAGCTGTAGTGAAAACTCAAGTTGGCAAGAAGCTTAAGGCCTTGCGCATGGATGGTGGCAAGGAATACCTTAACTCCACCATGCAAGAGTTGTGTCGGAATGCCAGTATTCAACACCACGTCACCACCCGGTACACCTCCCATAGAATGGCATGGCTGAGGGAAGAATTGAACGCCGGTGAATACAGTGTGCAGCCTCTTGCTCATGCACATTTGGGCAAGGAGTTCTAGCAGGAGCTATTGCGGTAGCCATGCATGTTCAGAACCGGTTGCCAACTGTGGCATTGAAAGGCAAGACACCTGAGGAAGTATGGATGGGTCTGAAGCCTGATGATATCCCACCTCAGGGTGTTTGGTTTGCACAGCGTATGACCATATTCTTGACCAGCTGCAGAAAAAGCTGGACCCCAAGAGCCAAAGTTGATCTTTGTTGGCTATGCAAAGATGAGAACGACGTCGAAAAGCATATAGGCTGTGGAACCCGATGGACAAATGCACCATCATCAGCATGGATGTGGTGTTTGCTGAGGATGACCTCACATGGTGTCATTCCACAGAACAACCTGTGGACTCCTTCATGACAATGACTTGTTGGCTCCCCTAATCCCAGTTGGTTTTGTGACGTAGGGGAAGACCATGGCCTTGATGCCCTGGGGGAGCAGTTGTTAGGTGATGTCAAGGTGATCAAGGTGATGCTGATGTCCATGAGCAGCTGGCACCTAATAGCCTAAGCGGCAGCACAGTCGAGCAACTAGTTGATGTCCATGAGTAGTTGGCACATGAGTAGCCGGAGCAACAGGTTGATCGACCTGCTCATGTCCCTCGTCGGCAGGGCATACCAGATCCTGTGGTAGCTCCAGACAGACCACGCACAAGAGTGCCTTCTCGCAAGGTGTTGGAAGATGCCACTTTTCTACTTGATGAGGAAGCTGGATGTGCATGTTTGTGAAGAAGGTTCCCTCCACCTTTGAAATGCGGTGATTGGAGCAGAGTCTCTTGAGTGGAAGTGGGCCATTCAGGACAAAGTGGATGCACAAGTGCAGAATTGCACATTTGAGGAGTGTGCTACCCACATCGACGTCGATTGTTGACTACAAGTGGGTCTTTAAGCGGACAGTGGATCCCATGACTGGGGATGTCAAACACAAAGCCAGACTCGTGGCAAAAGGACCCAGTGCGAGGAGTTGACTATGAGGAGACTTTTGCATTGGTGAAGTTGCCTAGTGTCCGCACACTCTTGGCACTTGCTAACACCAAGAGGTGGCAAGTGCACCAATTGGATGTGAAGACCACGTTCTTGCATGGGGATTTGCATGAGGAGATCTTCATGCGCATTCCCTAGGCTTTCCTGGCATGGGACACAGCTCAAGCCTGGAGCCTTAACAAGGCCTTGTATGGTCTCAAGCAAGCTTCTCGAGTGTGGGATGAAGCTTTGTATTGACAAGGCTTTCAGAGAACACATAGTGATTCCAATGTCTATGTGTGGGGAGTTGGTTGTGGACGGATCATTGTTGCCCTATATATGTGGATGATCTCCTCATCCACTGGAGGTGGATTGGCATGTTGAAAACAGCTTGGCACAACGGTTTTGGATGAAGGACATGGGAGAGGTGAAGACGTTCTTGGGCCTGCAAATTGAGCAGGATATGCAGGTTGGGACTTTGAAGATTCACTAGCAGCACTATGTGCAATCTCTTCTCTCTCGGTTTGGCATGCAGAACTGCTATCCAGTTAAAACTCCCATGCTCGTTGGTGCTGTCAATCCGAACTCACCTCAGACGGGAGGAGAGATATGTGATTCTAAGATTCCGTACCGCAGCCTCATAGGTTGTTTTGATGTTTCTGGCATTTTGCTCTAGATCGGACATAGCATATGCCACTGTGCTGCTTAGCCAATTTGTATCTGCTCCAAGTTTGTGCCATTGGAAGGCTGCCAAACATGTACTCAGTTACCTAAAGGGAACGCCTCACCATGGCATATGCTTCTTAGGCTGGACACTCAGTTGGTCACTTACACTGATGCAAGTTAGGGGACAAACAAAGGAGCTCGGTCCACCACTAGCTACTCTTTGGAATTGTGCGGGCCTCGATTGCGTGGGGAGCAAGAGGCAGAGTGTGGTGGCCCTTTCATCTGCAGAGGCTGAGTACATTGCCCTCACTTCTGAATGCAAGAAGCTTATATGGATGCGGGGACTCTTACAAGAGCTTGGAGCGGTGCAACAAACCCCATGCTCAACTGGTGTGACAATCAGAGTAGCATTGCTATGAGCAAGAACCCCGTCTATCATGGACAGACCAAGCATGTGCTCATTCAGTTTCACTACGTTCGGGAGCTTGTAGAAGGCGGTTTGGTGAAGGTGGCTCATTCTTTTGCGGATGAGATGGTGGTGGATATGCTCATCAAACCATTGGGCCTGACCAAGTTTGCTTTGTTCTGGGGGGCCTAAGTCTTTTGAGCACCAGTTTACAAGGGATGTTGATACATAAACTGATGCTCTACTGATTTTCAGAGTAGGTTTAGGGTTCGTGGGCTATGGATGCACAGGCGTTCGTATACACTTCGTGTTTTGAGGTATGGTTTTATGTTAGATTCTGAACAGATAAATGCTATGCTAGAGCTAGACTTTTACTGTGATGATGAGATTAACTCAAGGAAAAGCTATGTATAGTGCTTGGCGTGATGAGGAGCTTTGGTGGAGCATGTTTCTAAGTAATAAAAGATTTGTTTTGAATTCTCAATTTAACTTGTGTGTTTCCAGATCTCATGAAACTCTAGCAACTTTGTATAACAATTCCAGCTCATAGTATCCCATGCGAAATAAGACAATGATATAAGTTTATGAGTGGACTCACTTTGGAATGTTAGAGAAGATCAAGAAGAAGTGGACTAAAACAAAGCATTTCAGAATGGAATTTAATGAAATTTGAGACGTCGGTGTAACTAGAATTTCAATATAGCTTTTTGCCCCTCTTTCGGCTGGCTTCTGGTTTGAAAATCAGACCATATCCTGCAAATTTATGCCCTGAGTACTCTAGCTTAACAAATGTTTAGTTGCCTCGTTGTCTTCGGGTAGTTCCAATTTGATACCTCCGAGATGCATTTCCTCCAAGAGTTTGAGAGCTTCCTTGCCTTGCCCATTTTCGGCATGAGACGCAATCATAGCAGCCCATGCTGACTGGTGCTTATGTTGCATGCTCTCAAAGACCAGTCTCGCTTCCACCAGGCTCTTGCAACTCCCATACATTTCAATGAGGGCAGTAGCCACTACCACATCCGACTGCAAGCCATCGCCAGCCACACTGGTGTGCACATCCTCCCCTCAGCAATTGCACAGCAGTTGGTACATGCCTCAAGCATTCTCACGTAAGCAAGTCTGTCCGGCTTTACACCTTCCAGGTCCATAAGCTTGAACAGCCGGAGGGCTTCCTTACTGTACCCATGCTGGTCATACGCCACAAGCATCACCGTCCAAGTTCCAAGCTCCTTCTGTGGCAGCTGCTCAAACATGGCCCTGCATTCTCCATATCTCCGCTTTGAGCAAGTGCCACAAGCATCGTGTTCACTGCCGTTGCACTCCATTGAGGCATGCTCAGAAACATTTCCCCCGCAAATTCCACCTGCATGTTCTGGGCGTAAGATGTCACCATCGCACTCCAAGCCAGTGCATTTCTGCCCGGCATATGATCGAACAAAAATTTTACACTCTCAGTGTCTCCCTTGTCGTTGTAAGCAGTCTTAATGCAGTCCAGGACATCAAATCTTGCTCTGGCATCCTGCTCAGCGTTTTCCACAGCCTCTTCAGTGCAACCGTTATGGCATATGCCTGAACCATTGTACTCCAAGCCATGATATTCCTCTCTAACATGGAATCGAACATCTCTCTGGCTTCGCTCAGCTCCCCGCTGGACCCCAATGCCCTCAACACGATCGAACCGGAGAGAGGATTCCTATACGGAATGATCATGAATACCAGCCTTGCAAGCTCCAATTCCCCGTTTTGTGCAAAAGCTTGGATCATGGCGTTGCATGGTGCCAGCATGTGCTGTGGCATCTTGTCCAGCACTCGTCCTGCTTCGTGGATATGCCCTGCCCGGACATATGCCTGCATGAGTGTCATCCAACACACGGAATCCCTCCCAGGAACGATTTCAAACAGCGCCCTGGCGTCCTCAAGTCTCCCGTGCAGGCCGTATCCGTTAATCATGTGCGTCCAAGTGATTATATCCTTCTGTGGCGCATCCTCCAGCAGGCACCGAGCAGCTTCCAGATAGCCATTACAAGCGTATGAACTTATCATAAGGTTCCAGGAAATGAGATCCTGGCAAGGCATTTTTTCAAAAATGAGCCTCGCGTCTTCCCTATTCTCACCTTGTGCATAGGCCTGGATCATGGCGTTCCACGAGGCCGCATTCTTCACGGGAATGGACTCGAACAGGCACTTGCAGTCGTCTCCAGTATCCCCGTTAAGGGCATACGCTGACAGCATTGCATTCCAGCAGACAACGTCTCGCACCGGCATGGCGTCAAAAAGGAGCTTCGCTTCTACAATATGGCCATCCTGGGCGTATGCTTTGATCATGCAAGTCCAAGACACCACGTCCTTACACTGTGTCTGGTCGAACAACTTCCTCGCATTGTGGAGGCACCCGTTCTGCGCATATACCCCGATCATGATGTTGCAGGAGAAGATATTGGGCTGTTCATTTGTGAGAAGGTGGCAAAAGCATTGTTCAAGTCCCCGCAATTACCATACATCTGAACGAGCAGATTTTCTAGGAAGGTGCAATCACCTTGCCAGTGTTTTGTAATGTGGCGATGGACAAGCTCGCCTTCAAAGAGCGACTTGGTAGAGCCACATTTCTTGAGCAGGTTGGCATAGCTGACACCGTCCAGAGGCGCAGTACAGTTGCTCAGAGCTTCAACTGCTTCTTTGAGGCTCTTCGGTTGTTGCTCTGACAGAGAAGACTTCGTGCAAGTGCAGACCACATTTCCCATTTGCCATGCCGCAGAGTCTCCGCCATCCACAGCAGATAGCTCTCTGGAACATCCCCCAGCTTCTTCCCCGCATGGATCCCAAAGTCCAGCACCTCATCTTTTGCCCCGAGGCCACAGCTGAACCTATGCATTCCATTAGCTTGATGATCCAAGTATCGTTCTAGCTTTAACACAACAGGCAGAGTTGCTACATGGTGCGTGTGACATCCGAATGGGAGAGTAGGAAACGCAAGCTCCGCGACCTCAGACCGTTTGCACTCCGAAAGGGTACATCGACCAAAGCAAACAGCAATATCTGTATGTCCAGTTTAAAGAGTCTAATTGTAACGTTGATTTCCCTTATGCTACTTTATGTTTATAACTGACTGCTTTATGAATAAGAAAAGAATATCTATTCTTCATCATATATTAGAAAAAATGTATATTAGAGCATTTTATGGTTCATAGTATGTTAGAAAAACTATACATTACAGCATTTGACATAGTACCTAGGTATTGACATTATTATTCTTCAGCCCAACATCTCTGATTCACCACATAGTTGCTTTGTATCTTCTTCGATAAGATGATATATCTATTATCTAGTACAAATTGTGGTCCTTAAAACGTAAATGGTCACTCGGAACAAGGCGTAGTACAGTTTAAAATTGGAGACGTGGAAAGTCACTTCTCTCGTATGAGTATCTAACTCCTATTTTATTGAATGTCCAAGTCAGAAAACGCATAATATTCAAAATTATGTCAAAGGTTAAGGATGCTAGAAAAATCTCGATAAGGTAATTAATTACTTAAAATATATATAAACATGTGATTCATTATTAAGAGACTGTTATTTAAAAAGTAAACTATTGAAAGACTATTATTTAAAGCCCATTATATTATAATACAAATAATTAATGGTACAATAATAATTAGACGAAAACTATATAATATGTAGTAAACAAAAAAGGAGAAGATGCCTAAAAGTGTTATAAGCCTTATAATTAATAAAGTTGTAAGAAATTACATGTATTACGAAATTAAAAAAATATAAAAGTAAGAAATTCTAATTAATCACATTATAATTATTAATAAACGTTAATTAAATAATTAAAATAGTTAATTACTAAGAATTGGGACTATACATATTCTTAATTTTATTTAAAAGTGCTTTTAAAAATTCATAACTACAAAGACCAACCTGTCCGTGAACGTGTGCCGTATACGTAATAAACATTGCACATACACCAATTTTATTAATATATATAAACATACAATTAAAATATAAGATATGAATATAAGTTAAATTAACCATTAATTTTATTATTCATGAATAGTAAATCTTAATTTTTAATAATATTTATATTTAAGATTTATAAAATAAATAAATCAAAAAGTAATTTATAAAATTACAGAATATAAGATTATATTTATATATTTATTAAACATCATTATATAAATTATTTTATTTCGATAGTTTAAAACACTATAGTTTATTTATGAATCGATAACACCACATGATGTAGATATTGCCTTTAAAAGAGTTAAATAATTGAAGATCAATAATGAAAACATAACTCAAAATTCAGTTATTGTCCATAAATCAAACAAAAGTAAGTCAATATCAAGATTTATTAGAGTAAGTACTTGATTTTGGAGTAAATTGAGCATTATAGTGTGGTTTCCCCTCTATTACTCTCACACACACCTACGAGTGTTGATATGTGTGTGTGTCCAACTCTTCCGATCCAATCTACGGGTTCATGTGCCCTCATATATTTATATAGTTTTAAATGGTGTTTATTTTTATGTTTTAAATTCCAAACCTACAAACCTACATGATTTCAAGATTAATTGGAGGTCTCCGAAGTTGTTAAATTGCCTTTTACACACGCATGCTGTTGAATTGCCTTTTACACATAACGTCTAGGAGAGATGAACGTGAGAGAACTCTGTGATGAATTATTATCTGAATACGTACACTATCCCACTAAAGGGTAAGAGGGTGGACACGACTCTATGCTTACATGGCAGTAGTGATGTGGCATAGCGTGACTAGACTCTAGAGGCGTAATCTTGAAGTTAGCCCTCCAACATTCCTCCTCAGAAATGCTCCTCGTGGATCCCCGGTTCACCTGCAGAAAGTAAAGGTCGAATACCTAGTGTGTTCCGATGTGCTTGGGAGAGTAACGTCGTCAGCGGCTTGGTTAGGAGATCCGTTGGCATCTTATTGGTGAGTGAGTCGTAGATGCCTTGTAGTTACTTGATTGCAAATATAATGTAAGCAAAAATAAAGTGTTTGGTCTTGGCATGAAACATGGAATTGGCTTCAAGCGCTATAGCACTTTGGCTGTTGGAGTGTAGCAGGATTGACTTGACAATGGCGATGTTCCAAGTTGCGGATTAAGTGTTCCAGCCAAGCAACCTTTTGTGCAGCCACATCCGCAACTACTATCAAGCCACGATCCAAGAACAAGGAAGCTTGACTTAGGAGCAGGACAAGGATTAGGAGCAGGACAGAACTAGGAACCAAGCCACGGTCCAAAAACAAAGAGGCTTGACTTAGGAACAGACAAGGATTAGGAACAAAACAAGAGTAGGACAAGAAGCAAGGAGCAATACAAGAACAAGACAAGATTGATCGTAAAAAGACTGGTGTTGATAGTAGTTGATTGTACAACAATTAGGTCTGAACTTTTATGTTCACAACTCCAAGAGTTAATCTAGTCTGAGCTAAAAATGATAACCCTTATCATGTAGGTATATCCTGTAGCCATATCCTGAAGGTATATCCTGTAGGAATATCCTGTAGATATATCCTATAGGCATATCATGTATCCTGTATCTGGAATCCTGCATCTTGTATCGGGTTGTGACAGCACCCCTCCTTAAGGACAAGTTCCACGAGTCTTAAGACCTAGTTTAGTAGGATAACACCGATGGAAAGCAGCAACCTTGAAGAAGCATGGAGTAAGTTGGATGCAGGTTCCCAAGTGCGATCGGTAGGCAAATAACCTTTCCAATCTATTAAATATTGAAGTTGACGGCCATGAAGACGAGAATCAAGGATGGTTGAAACTTCATACTCAGGTTCATTATCAATGACCACAGGAGGGGAGGAAAAGAAGCATGACTAGGAAGAGAAGAAGGATGATACGACTCTAACAAAGAGGTGTGAAACACAAAATGAAGTTTCATCGTAAATAGTAACTCTAGTCGAAAAGCTACATTATTGATCTTAGCCGCAATCCTGTAAGGCCCAATCGTTAAAAATCCAACTTAGAAGAAGGCATGTTGATGCAAATATGCCGACGAAGAAGCCACACGAGATCACCAATCTTGTATGCAGGTGCCGATTGACAATGAGCATCAGCATGACGCTTGTACCATTCTTGTGCCTACTGAAGATGAACCTGGAGATCATCATGTACCTAACGAAGATGCTGGAGACGATCCTGTACTGCAAGAGTGAAAGAAGGAGAAGCAGGAGGAGCAAAGTCAAACGTGGATGGTAGCCTGTAAGAGCGAAGAAAGGTGTCTGGCCTGAAGATGCGTGAATGGAGTTGTTCTAGGCCAAACTCCGCAATTGGAAAAAGGTCCAATGAAGCAGCAAAATTATTGCTCCAAGGTCTGAATTGTGCGTTCTGACTGCCCATCAGTTTGTGGATGATATCCTAAAGAAAGATCCGCTTTCACTTGTAGACTTCGGAGAAGCTCTTGTCAAAACTTGGACATGAATTGTGGGTCTCGATTAGAAATAATGCTCTTAGGAAGACCATGATGTCGAAACACTTTGCGGATCACCAACTCAGCAGTTGTCTGGCTTGTAGCCGTCTTGTTACATAGTAGGAAATGACCTTGTTTGGTGAAACAGTCAACCATCACAAGAACTGCATCAAATCCACGAGGAGGAAGATCTGTGAGAAAATCCATAAAAATGGATCTCCAAGGAGCAAAAGGAATAGGAAGAGGACGAAGAAGACCAGAGGGTGCGTGATGAGGCATATTCGACATGTTGCAAGTGCCACAACTCCGTACAAACCTTTCCACATAACTTCGCAACCCAGGCCACCAATAGTTGCCAGTCACCAACTCAACTGTCTTGGCCACACCAAAATGTCTTGTAACTGGGGTATCATGACAATCTTGTACCACACAAGTGCTGTAAACACCAGCAGGAACGTACATGAGACCTTCTCGGTATAGGAGTCCATCCTATATGGTGAACAACTTGTAATCTGAACGGGAATTGGAAGAAGAGGAGCTTGCAATGTCAGGATTAATGTGTGAGAGCACATTCTTTGCCAAGTCGTTTGTAGCCAATTGCAAATGGATGTCCTGTAGAAGTATTGAATTTGTTGGAGCCTGATGAACCTATAGTGCCGCAAGCCGAAATCGATCAGGACCCAATAACACTTACTTTTAACAGTCATATGCAGAATCGTCCGGGGGTCGGTGCAAGGTAAGAGCGCCTAGACAATGCGTCCGCTTTACCATTCTGAAAATCAAGCATGTAGACAATGGCAAAATCAAAACATGACAGGAATTCCGCCCGCCTAGCCTGTCGCCAACTGAGAACTCAAGCCATTTGAAAAAACTCCAGGTTCTTGTGATCCGTAAGAACTTGTACAGGATGCGCAACACCTTCCAAGAAGTGCTGCCACTCCTTGAATGAATCCACAATGGCCTCGAGTTCCTTGTCATGAATCTCGTAATTGATCTCCGTCGAAAGGAACTTAGGATGTCTTCTCCAACTTGTGATAGGATAGAACTTACCTCAAAATTCGAGGCATCTGCTTCAACAAAGAAGGGACGAGAAGGATCAGGGTATGCTAAAATCAGAGCTGTCGTGAAGGCGTTCTTGAGGGCTGTGAATGCATGTTCTACCTTGTCGGACCAAGAGAAATCTCTTGTGTGCTTGGTGAGTTCCATGAGTGGAAGTACGCACTTGGAGAAGTCCTGTATGAATCGCTTGTAGAAGTTTGCAAAGCCAAGGAAACATTGTACGTCTCGTACAAACTTGGGCCTCTCCCACTCCATGATAGTCTTTACATTGTGGATATTCATGGAAACGCCAGCAAGAGAAATGATGTAGCCCAAGAACTCTACAGTATCCCTATTGAAAAAACACTTCTCCAACTTTGTATACAAGTCATGCTTGCGAAGCCTTTATAGAACTAGTCGTACATGCTCATCGTGTGTCGCCTAGTCCTTGGAGAAAATCAAAATGTCATCGAGGTAGATCACCACAAACTGGTCCAAGAAGTCACGAAAGATGTCGTTTACCATGTGTTGGAACACGGCTGGGGCATTGGTAAGTCTGAAAGGTATCACCGTGTACTCGAAATGTCCATACCTTGTACGAAAGGTAGTCTTCCACTTATCACCTGGACGAATCCATACAAGATTGTAAGCCCCTCGTAAGTCAATATTTGTGAACACCTTTACTCCTCGTAACCGATCAAGAAGTTCCGGGATCAATGGCAATAGGTACCGGTTCCGAATGGTGACTTGATTCAAACCTTGTAGTCCACAACCAAGCGCAAACTCCCATCTTTCTTCTTGACAAAAAAGATAGGTGCTCCTGCAGGGGACTTTGAGTGATGAAAGCCGGATGCCAAGTTGTCCTCGATGTACTGACGAAGAACTTTCAATTCTGTAGGTGACAATGCATAAATTGGTCCAAACGGTGGAGTCTTCCCTTCCACAAAATCAATAGGACAATCATAAGATCTGTGAACAAGAAGAATTGCAGCCTTGTGCTTGTCAAAAACGTCCTAAAGAAGTGATACTTGAATGACAGGGAAGAAGCAGGAGAAGAAGAAGGAGAAGGAGATTGAAAAATAGGAGAGTCAGATACATAAAAAGTAGAAGAGGACATAGGAGTTATTTGAAAAGTAAAGAGATAAAAAGGAGCAAGATCAGTGACAAGTTCATGCATAGTAGTGGTACGAACTCGAAGAGGAGAAGGAGGGAGCTGTGAATGAAAAAGAGGAAGGATCTTGGAGGATGGAATAAAAGCAGAATAATGAAAAGAGGCAGGATTGGGTGCGGATGTTGACGAGTGTACATGATTAGAAGAATCCTGTACAGAAGTTTATGAATGCACAGGAGTGAGGAGAGTTTGAGAATGTGCTGACGAACTGACAGGAGGTGGATCCTGTTGAGGAGGAACCTTCGATACTGATACAGGATTGGAAAAACCCTGTATAGAAATCCATGAATTTACAGGAGCGGAGAGAGCCTACGGATGTGCTGAGGAACTAACATAAGGTGAATTTTATCGAGGAGGAGTCTTCAACACTGATACAGAAACAGGCATGGTCAATCTTGTAGTTTGTACTGCTTCAGACACTAAGGACGTATCATGTACGCAGGAAGGTACAAGATTGATCCTGGTTACCAGAGAGGAAAACGTGAGCGTTCTAGACCTTCAGTCGATTTGAGGATTTGCAACCATGAACCATGGCATGCCCAAAATGATGAGAGTCAACTGAGTCTTGATCAAGTTGAAGAAAATTGAACAGTTGAATGCCATGACTACAAGAGAGAGTGTGGTACCATGGGTAACTGCACTAGAAGTAATCAGACGACCATCTGCAACCTCTACAAAAACTGCTCGCTTCAACTTCACCATCGAAATGTCATGCTGACTTGCAAAAGTGTCATCCATGAAGCATGCATTTGCACCAGTGTCTAGCAGGGCAAACTCCTTGAGCTCTCAGTTATTGAGGCGAATGTGTACATGAAACTTGAGTGATAGAATGGTATGAGCAGCACCAATGGAGCCTGCACCTACGTCTAACTTTGCGGCTTCTAGATGAAGTGGACATTGAAGTTTTCGACTGAACTTCAACTTCAACTTCACGCGTCTTGAACTTCTTGGCTTTAATAGGACATTTCGCCACCTTGTGTCTTGCTTCACCACAAACAAGCATAGGTTTTCATTGCGGCGACGTTGCTTCTCAGTAACGAAAAGTGAACCATGCTTGTATTTCTCAACCTTCATAGGAACTACTCCAAAAGGTGTTGCAGGAACATGTACTACAATTGCAGGATTGGCTTGTAGGAACTGTTGATGGGATTTTTTCTGACGACGCTCAAATAAACGGTTATCGCAGTGAACGGCCTGTTGCATAATCTTCACTAATGTTTGGGCATCCGGTAATGTAAGGAGAAGGTCCTTCACGTCATTTCTCAACCCAAAACAGAAATGTTCGATCAATGCAGTCTCGTCCCATGGAATGTTCGTGCAAAGTTGCTGAATTCGAATGAATAAACAGAAGTTGGTCGGGACCCTTGTGTGAGCTTGCGTTACTTTGTGCATGCAGAATGTACTTATCGAGATCTCCAAAGCAAGCTTCAAAGGCAGACACGAATCCTTCAAAGTCTTTCATCAATGGGTCGTCACGCTCCAGTAAAGGGCAACTCAAGCCCGTGAAGATCCAACTAGTAAGGATGCCAAAAGGCCAACCTTTTGTGCATTAGTCGAGTAGCGACGTGGTTGCATGCGGATCAAAAGCCTGATCTGATTCAGAAAACGTTGAAAATCTGCGCGATTGCCATTGAACTTCTCTAGCATGCTGATCTTTGACTTTGAAGAAGAATTCGATGAAGAGGAAACCACGGATGCTTGAGAGAGAGCCGGCGCAACAGCCTTAAAGGATGCATCAGTAGCTGCATGCACCGCGTTGGTGGAACCTTGCAGATCTGTGACCACTTGGCGCAAAGTGGCCAGCTTATGAGTAACATTTGGTGCTCGCGTTGAAATTGCTCAAACTCTATCATGATTTGTGAAAAAAAAGAAAAAAGGAAAACAAGGGAGGAAAGCTAAGGAAAAAAAAGTAACTAGAAATTGAGGAGTTATGAAAGCAGCTACTATCAAACTGTCAAGCCACGATCCAGAACAAGGAAGCTTGACTCAGGAGCAGAACAAGGAAGCTTGACTCAGAAGCAGAACAAGGATTAGGAGCAGGATAAGAATTAGGAACCAAGCCACGGTCCAAGAGCAAGAAGTCTTGACTCAGGAATAGGACAAGGTGATAATAATTGATTGTACAACAATTAAGTCGGAACTTTTATGCTCACAACTCCAAGAGCTAATCTGGCCATGAACCTAATCTAGTCATGAGCTAAAAATGGTGACCCTTATCCTGTAGGTATATTTGTAGCATATCATGTAGGCATATCCTGAAGGTATATCATGTAGGAATATCCTGTAGGCATATCCTATAGGCATATCATGTGTCCTGTATCCTATATCCAGAATCTTACATCTTGTATCGGGTTGTGATAGCTGCGTACTCAACTTTTGCACACAAGAGTGCTATGAGCGTTTGCTTGTGGCTGCACCATGCAATGGTGTTAGTCGCAAACTAAAATATGTATCTGGTGGTGGATTGCCAAGTATCTGGATCACCTCCCCAGTCGGCATCACAGAAGCCTTGTAGCTTGAGAGTCTCCACCTCCGAGGGCGTTGTATACGTGAGAGCATAATTTTTGGTACCTTTTAAGTAACAGAGTATCAGTTTCACCGCCCTCTAGTGCACAGGCCCTAGATATGAAGAAAACTAGCTCACAATTCCCACTATATGGGAGATGTTTGGCCGTGTGCAAATGGCCAGATATAAGAGGCTCCCCACCGCCTGTCTATAGGGTACCATGGCCATTTCCCATGACTCCTCCTCGTTCATGGGCCCCTGCTCTCGGGAGAGTATAAGACCCACCTGCATTGGAGCGGAAATGAGATGGCAAGCTTGCATCCGGAAATGTTCCAAGATGTCGTTGACGTAAGTCGCTTGTGAGAGCTACATCACTCTCACCTCTCTTTCGCAGTGCACCTGGATGCCAAGGCAATAGCTCAGAGGCCCATCATCGATATATCAAACTTTGCGGCGAAGAGTTTATGCACCCGGAGCATGAAGGCATCACTGCTTAGGGTGATCACGTTATCATCTATGTAGAGAGCAAGCTTCAGCTACTCCTCACCCTCTGCCAACAGGAAACATTCCCATCGGCCGGGTTCTTCTCAAAGCCCAGGTTGAGAAGAAACTTGTCCATGCGATAGTACCAGGCCTGCGGGCTTTGCTTGAGCCCATACAGAGCTCATTGGAGCCAGCACCACATGCTCTTGTCTAGGTTCCACGAAGCCCTCCGGCTATGCAACAAAGACCTCCTCCTGAAGATCCTCATACAAGAATGCGTGCCTTACATTGAGCTGGTACACACTCCAGTTCTTCTTAGTGGCCTCCACGAGCAGGAGTCAGATCGACAGCATCTTCGCAACTGGAGAGTAGGTCTCCATGAAGTCAAGTCCTTCAATCTGTGAGAAGCCACGAGCAACCAAGCAAGCTCTATACCTAGGTTCCAAAGTGCTGGGTGTGTACTTTCGTTTGAAGATCCACTTCGCCGTCACCACCTGGCGACCTCCGGTAGGTCTATGAGCACCCAAGCATGGTTCTTCATGAGGGTCGCATACTCCTCCTGCATGGCGGCTTGCCAGAGCTCAGCCTCTGGCTTGGCAAGTGCCTTGCGAATAGTCCTCAGCTCCGGGAAGTCACCGAATCAATGTTCCACTTGGTAGTATACATCCTAGCTCTTCTTGGACAAGCGCTAGAATGCGAGCTACTCCCTAGCCTCCTTGGCCTTTGTGAAGGCCGGGAAACCTGCCCTGATTTCGTCACAACTGGCGGGTTAGGCAGAAGCCGCAACACGGCATCTGCTGCAATGGCGAAGTCCTAGGCGGTATTTGTTGTGCCGGTGGTGGGGTAACAATTGGATGCCCTGTGGCTGTGAAGGAGGGACGTTGTAGAAGGTGCCTATCAAAACAGCTCCTCCTAAGCATCGTTAGGAGCAAGCCCTCGGGATTTCCGAACCTAGCATTTGTTGCAGGCTGTGCCATCGACATGTTTGGTCATGGTGTGCCTAGTTGAGCCTGTGGCAATGGCCGGATCGGTCTCAATGCAATCATATCCTCCTCCTCAAGCAGGCACACCCAGCCTGGAGCCTGGTCCAGATTCGAATTGCATGCGAGAGGACAGAAGAGTCCCGTCTCGTCAAAGATCACATCGCGGCTAAAGAGGATAGCCTTGTAGAGGCAATGTGCCCACTAGGATTGAAACCTCGCTAGTCGGATCAAGCTTTTTCCTGCCGATTTGGAGATTTGGATCGCGATTGGAGATTTGGGGATATGCCGCAAATAAAACCCTGAGGTGATTGATGTGCAGCTTGTGCCCACTCCAGTTCTCCAGAAGTACGCCATGATCCAAGATTCGGCTTAGGAGGCGATTATACAGGTATGCAGCCATGACCATGGCCTCACCCTAGAAGTACACCGGCATCCCAGCATGGATCAACATACATGTTACAACCCGTATAACGAATCAAAGAATATTCCCTAGAAAGGTATAAACTAGAATATTCCTAAAGAGCTATATCTAGATCCAAGAGAATTAAGGATACACTAATATTGGAAGCCTTTGGAGAGCAGCGTGTGGAGACTAGAGACAGCTCGGGGGAGGTCGGGTGGTTTTGTGAGGGTCTCTAGTTTGTATGTAGTGGTCTAACATTTGGCATCGGAGGCAAGTTCGAGATGAGTGCCTGGTGGGAAGGGATAATATCACCTGTGTGGAGACTTGGACACTAAAAGGCAAATTGTCCAAGGAGAAGCAAGCCCAAGGGCAAAAGTTTCAATGGCAGCAAGGACAAGTAGATGCCTAAGAAGTTTTAGGAGATGGAGCGTGGAGAGGAGCACAAAAGAGACTTCTCTAAACCACAAGGTAAATTTCTATTTATTCTTGCTCAATAGGTAAACTACATGGCACGGGAGGAGCCACACACACGTGCTATTGTGGTGGAGGGACAACTTGGTGAGCGTCCAGTGCGAGTCCTTGTGGATAGCATGAGTAGCGATAACTTTGTATCAACAAAGTTAGTGGAGAGTGCAGCTTGCCATGAAGACTGTGCCTCAATACGAATTTGAAGGCTCAATTATCACACAGAGCTATAGTGCTTATGTGGAGGAGTTACAGCTGGAGGTTGGCAAAACTCAGCTGGTGGAGCTACGCGAAGAGCCTCAATACGAGATTGAGGGCTCAGCTATCACACAGAGCTACAATGTTTGTGTGGAGGAGTTACAGCTGGAGGTTGGCAAAACTCAGCTGGTGGAGCTGCGCGAAAAGCCTTAATACGAGATTGAGGGCTCAGCTATCACACAGAGCTACATTGCTTGTGTGGAGGAGTTACAGCTGTAGGTTGGCAAAACCCAGCTGGTGGAGCTGTGCGAAGAGCCTCAATACGAGATTGAGGAGCTATACACAGAGCTACAGTGCTTATGTGGAGGAGTTACAGCTGTAGGTTGGCAAAACCCAACTGGTGGAGCTGAACAAAGACTGTGCCTCAATACGAGATTGAGGGCTTAGTTGACACACAGAGCTAAATTGCTTGTGTGGAGGAGTTACAAGCTAGAGGTTGGCAAACCCAGCTGGTAGAGACTTTCTTTCTTGCAAAGCTAGTGGTGTGGATCCTAAGATTTAGTGGAGCACCAAGCACATGAAGCTTGAGTATAGTGAAGCGAAAGACACTTGGTTTGGAATAAAGCTTGAGTCTCCAAACAAGTTCTTTTACTGTCACCTTGAGCAAAGCTGTTGTGCGAGGAGTTGCTGACGTTTTCCTCTTGAGCTACCTCATGGCTACCATATGCAAGAGCTACCTCATGGCTACCACATTCAAGAGGTGTGGAGTTGGAATAGGGTACGAAAGCCATTTACCGTAAGCCATTCCGACTGAGCCATGCTAAGGAG
>PUQB01000935.1:0-71230 GCA_003024785.1 Selaginella tamariscina
CAAAAATAGCATAGTTAACATTCGGTTCTTCTTAATTGCTTTAGCATTTATGGACACCCATGGATTATCATAGAATAGCATCTAGATCGCCTAAACTTATGTAATAAAAAAATTTATAAAATTACTAAGTGGTGTGTGAGTGAGCTTATTAATGGCTGTAAATAATTTAATTTTCATTCATTAATGGTTGTAAATAATTTGATCTCCACCATCGAATTTAAATTCAATTTAAGATTTAGATTATTTAACTTAAAGCTTAAATAATATACATAACAACTGTTGAAAGTAATTTAATCTTCACTATTAAATTTAAATTATATTAAAGATTTACTATGTCAAGTTAAATCTATACCATTTTAAGATTTTAAAGTATTAAGGGACACTCACACTTACCTTAAAATTTAAACTTAAAGAAAACACTCATTCACATCAAACTCTTAAATAAGTTTTGACTTACATCCAAAATTTAAGAGATTTTTTTAAGGATTATGTCATTCATTTTGTAGGATTATGTCATTCACACAACATGAAGACTTTTCAAAATTAAGAAAGGTGAACAGTGAATTGCATGTAGTTTTGAAGGGACCTCCGTAGGTTAGATATTTGACATTCCAATAATTAATAATTTAAGTAAAAATCTGGTGTAAACTCAATTCACACTTAACACTTATTACACACGCTCGTAAGAAAAATAAGGGTAAAGGTTGGTGTGAATGCCCATAACTCTCACAAGTAAACCGAGGATATACACAATATACTAGTACTACAATATCACTGCTGAATTTTCAAGCGGTGAAATTTTTAGACTGAGATATATTACAACATACTAGTACTACTATAGTATCACTGCGCAGAATGTTCAATCAGTTTTTGACTGTTAGGTTTAGACGTGTAACTTAACTATCAATAAATCATGTGTAACACTTTATGTTAATATATATCATACTTTATATTATAATATTTATCTACGTTTGATCCAATGCATTATACTGTATCATGTATATTATATGTTTAAATTCATATTTTAAATATAGCATATTTATTTGAACATATAATTTACCGGTAAATACACGTGGATGGCAGATACACGTGTATATATATTGGATGGATAAGATCTACCCATGCAGCAGCAAGTTTTCTTCTGACTGATTCAAATATTTAAAATATGAACCAAGTGATTCTCGTGGGTGGAGCGGACTTAAAACCTAGAATATAATACAATATAACCATGTCAACATAAGTGTGTGTATAATGGAAGCGTTCTACCTAAGGCATGGCATGTGTCTACGTATATTTCTATATTTTATAATTCCAGTATATCCTAAGAATATACAAAGGACACGTGTAGACCTTTGCCCCTTTCCCTATGTAGCTGTGCAGTATACGCATCGAACCAACTAGTCAAGGAACACCTAATTCAATCATAAACAAAATATAACTTACCTTTCGCATATTATCTATCGTTCAAAGACACCCATGCCACGTGTCTTGTTCCTCTGTAGTGAACATTGTTTACTTAGTCAAGTCCGCGTTGGTCAATCTTCACTAGCGGCATACCATTTTAGAGCAGATCAAGTTGACCAGCCTAACATTCCCAGTCAACAGTAAAAAACATGTAGTAAAATCCCCCACTATATAAATTTATCCCCATCCCTTCTCCTCTTCAGTGCAAGCTGCACTAACACAGAGGAAGAAGAGGAAATCTCAACATATTTTGTGTCGTGCATACAAAGTCCGAATCAGAATCGGATAGATTGGCAGTAGTTATAATGGCTTCTTTGGAGCTCTCCTCGAGCTTGTTTGAGAATCATACACTTCTTCTGAGAGAGAAGCACAAGAAGCAACTCCGGAGCAATAGAAGCTCTGTAGTGATGGCTGGTTACAACTTAGGGGAGGTATCAGGGTCCACATCCCGCCATGCCCAATGGAAGAGTCACTGTGCAATCGTTTCCAGCCAGAGCTCATCCGACGAGCCACACAAGATCAATGGAACATCCACTGAGAGTCTAATCGCCACGCAACCGCAGAATGGCACCGCACTCCTCACCAGGGCCTCTATACTCCCCAAGCCTCTCACAATTCAGGATCTCGCGATGCCGCCCACGCACGGATCGACCATAAGGTTGCCTACCAGGGCGTACCAGGTGCGTACAGTGAAGCAGCTGCAGCGAAGGCGTATCCAGAGTGTGAGCCAGTTCCATGTGAGCAGTTTGAGGCGGCATTCCAGGCTGTGGAGCTTTGGATTGCCGACCGTGCGGTACTGCCCATAGAAAACTCACTGGGAGGCAGTATTCACAGGAACTACGACCTCCTCCTCCGCCACAGGCTACACATAGTTGGGAAGTCCAGCTCCCGGTCCACCACTGCCTGCTCGGTCTTCCAGGCGCAACCATCGAGTCTATCCGGCGGGTGATCAGTCACCCACAAGCTCTTGCACAGGTTGAACACACACTCACCAAGCTCGGGCTGCAGGCCGCTCGCGAGGCTGTTGACGATACCGCCGGTGCCGCCCAGTACATATCGGAGAATAACCTCAGGGATACTGCTGCAGTAGCCAGCGCTCGTGCTGCAGAGATCTACGGCATGCAGGTAAATACATAACACACAGCGAGAGAATAGAGACTTATGTGAGTGTATATATAAGGTGCTTGCAAGTGGAATACAGGACGACTTAGGGAACGTAACCAGGTTCCTGATGCTCGCCAGAGAGCCGATCATCCCACGGACAGACCGGAAGTTCAAGACGAGATAGTTTTCGCACTTGAGGAGGAGCCGGGTGCATTGTTCAAGGCGCTATCCGCATTCTCCCTCAGGGGTATAAACCTTACAAAGATCGAGAGTAGACCTCAGAGAAAGCGCCCATTACGTGTGGTTGACGATAGTAACCATGGTACAGCCAAGTATTTCGAGTACCTGTTCATATAGATTGAGGCGTCCATGGCGGATCCACGAGCACAGAATGCACTCGGGCAGCTGCAGGAGTTTGCCAGCTTTATACGTGTTCTTGGGAGCTACCCAATGGATATGACACCATTATACCGCTGGTAACCCACCAGCCATCGTCATCAGTACGTAAGACACCGTGCAGTTTTTGCTGCATACCGTGCAGTATATGAGGATGATAGACGAACATTTTGTAAGTGTCACTATAAAAGCAGTCACACATAAAGGGAAAGTGCTTTTTTTTAGGGAAATATTGATATTATTTGGCAGACAATTTCGCATCTATAGTTATATATTTTGTTGGCTATATATATATACCAATATATACACATATAACATATATGCGTGTGCGTGTCTTTTAAAATATATAGACTACAACCTCAACAATAATTCCGGCAAGTGGACAAGTCGATGTTTTATGAAAAACTCACGTTTATATTGTTTAATTCTTAAACAAATGTTTATCTTTTTAATATTTGAGTCGTTTCAGGCCTGACAAAGACACGCTACATATGGCATCTTGTGTACATATATATACTCTATTAAATATATATAAAATGTGCGTGTATGTTTGCACATGTGTATTATATATACGTGACGTTATATTACAGTTGGATCGTGACGTCCCATGTGGAGTACGTGGGTCTGTGATTTTCTAGAGGTCATGGGCTTTTCATATGCATGTTTCACATAAGTAAATACATATACACACACACATAAATTTTAATTCAATTTATTCAACTCTATATGGAATAATGTTCTCTATATAAATACTATATTTGTTTCGAGTATATATATATAAAAAAAATAAATTATATAAGAATTATGAGAACAAGCTTGGCTGAAACTCCATGTTTCACAAGTAATTAAAATAGATAGATAGATAATATGAATTTATAAATGAGTATCTACAAAATAATTAATAAAATTTATGCATATATAACATATTTAAAACACACACATCTAAATATTGAGCATATTCTATTTCAATTATACAAAAACTTTGACACATTACATTAGTTGAGATACAAATGCACACATTACTTCTTATGTGATAATTTTAACACATTAATAATATGTTATTTAAATAACACAAATGCACACACACACACAAAATTGTATATCTTAGTTTTTTCATATAGACAATTTTGCAATTTATTTAAGTAATGTTTCTTATATGATAATTTAAATTATTTAAGTAACATTTAGAAAACAGTAAGTATAAAAATAGTATATACATATATAAATAAAGTACACACATGTATTGGTGAAGATTTGGTCTCATGCATACAATTTATATATAATTTAAATAAGCGTATATGTACACAAATATGTATTAAGATTTATTTTCTTAAAATTATTAAAGAACTAAAGATATTAAAAATTAAACTATGGATTTAATTTTTGTAATTCGTAATTCATTGGTTTAATATAAAATAATAATTACACATTAGAAGTTAAAAAAATTAAGTTAAAACTATGGATTAGAATTAGGACCATAAAAAAATTAAAATAAATAAATTTTTTAAAAAATAAAAAATGTGGGATTAGGAACACTCCATTTTTATACTATCTATATACATTTAATAAAAATAATATATGTAATAACTTAAATCATCAAGCATTTACTCTCGTGAGACAATGTTCACATAATTAGTATTTTTAATAATATTTTAAGTCATTAAGATATATGTATATATACATTATCATTTGTTTAATAAAGTTAATATTGAAATATAAAAAATTAAGATAATAAACCCTAAACAGGGTTACCCTAAAACAGGGGATCTAATCAGGATGGGCGCAGCTGAGTCGATTCCGCTAGCAGTAAGCATCCATACATATTATTAATTACACACACACACACACACATACACACACCACGCACACACGCACACAAATTAAATTCTATTTTTCAGGACCAAATAACTACGGTTTCTAAGGGCAAATCGGAAGCATTGATCCCTGTCTGGCGAAGCTACAGTCTCTCAAAGTCGTAAGTTATTAATTAAATAATTTGCAATAATTTAAAATAATGTATCTATATATACTATTTTTAGAATATACATTGTAATTATACATCACATTTAAATGTGTGTAACTAATATATATATATTCTGTACATCTGTGACAAATGTAAAGTGTAGGAGCATATAGATAGTAAGGTCCGAGTTTACTTAATTATAATTAATAAATAACTGGAGTTTTTGAGTAATGTAATTATAACCTTAAATATTCAGGCTGGACCTTTATTTCAACCAACTACGGCAGAGAGTGGAAAAAAATATTACTAGGCAATCTAATCCCAGTCAGAAAACCATCGAAAACCGTAAGTTACACACACACACACACGTATTTGCATAGCACATATTTAAGTATATTTTGTATGTATGCAAACACATCGCAAACACTTACATGGGTGTGTGTGTGTGGATTGTAATATAAAGAACTCTTTAGAAGAGTTATACGCTAACAGCTTATAATATAATATAATATAAATAAAATTTATTTGATTAATTGTAATTTTGAATTTTAATTTGTGTGTTTACTTTCAGTGACTCTAGACGCCACCACAACAGCAAGAGTTAATATTCTCTGTACCACAAATGGCAAAAAGAAAACTGCACAAAGATTTGTAACGGCAGGTTACATACCATTTATTTAATTAAATGTCTAATAAGCTAATTGTGTAGTTAATTAACCTCTAATTATTTGATTAATATTTAAGCAGGAGGATTTAGGATACAGAATTGAGGCAGTGGAAAAGGCTCTTAAATTGTTTCATCGCTTGGGACATTCAGCATCAGTTATGAAAACCACAGCTTCTCATCTTGAGGAGGTACACACACACCACAAATATATATATATGTAATATATATATATATAGTAATATAGAGAGAAGAGAGAGAGAGAGAGAGAGAGAGAGAGAGAGAGAGAGAGAGAGAGAGAGAGAGAGCTTTGTGTATGTATATATCTCATACAAAGGTTAAAACATGTACATATTACACATCCAGATGCATAGTCACATCTCCAGTCTTTCATATACATACACATACAGTAGACACGGCATACATCTATACACATATACATGCACATAAAAGTGAACACACAGCAGATACATACATGTGTGTGTGTGTGTGTGTGTGTGATACATATATGTATAAGTATAGATGTGTATAATAACGAAGTTCTTAGTGGGGAAGCTACAAAAGGATGTGAAGGAAATGCGTCAATTATTAGAAACCACATGGAGGAATATGATGCACTTTGCAAGAAGGTAAGTGAAAAGCAAATATTAAACGAGTGACAATTTAGTAAATCACTTCTTATATGTGAAATATACTCATATAATTATTTAAACTCTTTAGGTATATACTAGGAATATCCAAGGGATGTTTAGTTTACATATTTATTTAAATTTATAAAGTTAGATCTTGTTATTCAATGTGTATGTGTGTGTGTGTATGTATGCGGAATACACACACTTGTTTTAATCACATTAAACCACGTGTAAACTATAGCTTAAATTAAACAAAAAACTAAAAATTTATGGTAATCTCCATTACAAATAATTAAAAAACTCTAAAAATGTTCTTTATTAAGTATGTTAAATTAATTTTATTTATATGTTAATAAATAATTATTAAAGAATATTGAAACAGAATTTAAAAAGAGTACATGCTCCATTCTATTAAAAAAACTTATAAAAAATTCTAAAACATTTATAGTACGTTGTATTTTATTTTTATATATTTTTGTCTATACTAAAATTTATTTTTACTTAAATTATTATATATATTATTATTAAAGTTTAAAATATAAATACTATCCTGTATTTATGTAACATATGTTAAAGATATATTTTAATTGGATAGTTTAAATTTTATAATATTCAACATATTCATAATTATTAATTTTAATATTTTTAATAAATATTCAACTTAATTAATACTATACGATACAAATATACCTAGCCTTTAAATTACCCAAGCGTATAAGCTTTGCAAATATATTCTTATAATTTAATAATTAAATAGACTTACATTGCAAAGTCTATAAAATCAGACAATTAGAATTTATAAAGTCATCTTAATCTCTCTCCTCTCTCTCTCACACACACACACACACACACACATTCATATGTACGTATGGCTAGGTACCCACATAGACAACACACAGGCAGCATATACTTACATACACAGATATAGTACATATAATCTTCATATATATACAAAAAAGAGATACATACTCAAAGCAGCTGATAAATGCTGTGTGCATGATGACGGGCTTGAAGTTCCTTCGTCGCTCTCTCTCGTTGCCTTTGACTGTCATCTGATGACGTGGATGACGTCAGTTTCGCCCTTATAATACCAGCTTGAGCCTAAAATGGCAATACAACCCATTACACACACACACATATATACGACGTATACATACATACATAGAGAGAGAGAGAGTTTAATATACAGTTTGTAACAAGTTAGATGTGTAAATTTACTGTGCTGTGTATTTATGTGTCTATGTAAAGTATGAATCTATACACTGTATACGTAAACACACACATACGCACACGAGTTACTACATACCAGGTTTTCTTGCCATTTTTTGCGTAAAGTTACGTGAGCTTGATTCTCTTTCTCGATTAAGGGTGCATTTCCAACACCTCCACTTGACTATACACCACCAAATCGCTAATGCTCGTGTCACCAAGTGCAGCAACAAAGGTATATATTACTCGCATTATTTTCATCCAAAAAACAAAGAATATGCTGTAAAATAACAGAATTAGTTTAATATTCCTAGTTAGTATTATTATTTGACTCTCTCTCTCTCTCTCTCTCTCTCTATATATATATAATATATAACTTCAACACAGTCCAACATATAGGTTTCTATGTATATATGCACACATATATATTAAACGAAAGTATATCTCATATGCATGTCTCCAAGTAGAAATGTGTCTATATATGCATATAAAATATTTGTTAAATTATTTCGTAATTAGTTCATGTGTAAATTTACATAGATATAGAAGTAAGTTTGTATAAACATATGCACACGAGAGGTTAATGAAAGACGAACACATTAAACCACTAGTGGCAATTAAACTATTATAGATGATCAATATTACATATAGTTTACCTTTAGATTGGGAAATGTTTTGTAAAACATCCACAGTTGTGAGACGTGTGTGTTTTCTCTGTGGTGGAGGTTTCACACTGTTTGACTCTGTGGCTAACATGTTTGTCATTGCTTGTATTGCTTTTGTTCTCTCCAGGTTTGCGTTTAACCTCCAGTTTATTATCTATGAAAGTTCAAGTAAGTTAATAACTAATGATAACTAATTAAGTAGAAGCTGAAAGCTTAAAATATGTAAAATCAGTCTAGTCTAGTGTTGTACTTACTTTTAAGCAAGTCGAGATCAGAAATAGAGTACGAAAGTAACTCTTCTTGTACGGAAGGATCATTTTCGTTAAGCAGCTCCATACGAAGAGTTGGTCCGTGTGCTCGTGAACCTGAACGTTAACCATTTAATTAACAATCTAATATCTAATCTAACTTGCTAATGAAGAAAATTTGACGGCGACCAGTGAATAACGATTTGATATACTTAGAACATATATAGACTTAACCAAGTTACTAAACATCCAAGTTGAACCTCTGTGTGTGATGTACGCGTAGCTACATACATGTATATGCATACATACACATACATACATTCATATATCTAAGTTTAATACCATCTGCTCTTAGTCGAACCCAGACTTTGTCCATGAGTTTATATTCTCGTTCAAGGTACTGCATAATCAGAATACAAATAAGTATATAAAATTTACAATTTCTATATTATTTGATTACTCAGTATTAACTAATATATAAGATCACATTAGCTAACATATATGCATTAACTAAGATATATTAAAATCACATTAATATACTTCAGTTATATAGTTGCTATGAAGATTACCTCCAAATGCACAAGTCCACGAAGGTCGTATTTTGGTACGAATACCATAATCCCCTTGGAAGTTATATTAATCACCTGCGAATTAAGTTAGCACCACTAATAGTGTTAAATTCTAATAGTTTGAATATACTAATATTAAATAATAATAATAGTACCACTCCACATTCTGCCTTGGCTTGTTTCTGAAGATACATAAGCAAATACAGCTCGTTACATTCCTTTTGAGCCTTTTTACTTGCTCTATGTTTCTCATTTAGATGTTCTGCAACCTGTAGAAATTGTAACGTTATTAGTGCAATTTAATAACATAATTGAACTCATGTTATTGTGTACTATCATATATGTTAAGAAGCATTCAACGTTATATATTTACGGTATACACTACGCTCAGCCACGCATGTACGCACGCACGCACATTTTCTCTCTCTCTCTCAAACGTAAATGAACAATATGTAATATAGAATACAGTATCGTATGTTCGTAATGGATATACCAGTAAACGCATAGAAGTATGTAAGTTATACTGTAGATTACGTACGTGTACTTACACCATATGATTTGTAAGGAGAAACGGAAATCAATGTGTGTGTGTGTGTGTGTACACACAAACACACACACACACACCTGTTGAAGTTCCGTGGGACTCATTAGAATATTCATGTCCGTATTACATGAGGCTATGAGCATACGATGCACTAAAATATCAGCGTATCTCCGTATTGGTGATGTAAAATGCGTGTAAAATCTGCAACATAATACGCCTTAAATATTACATAAAAAGAACATTTTACACATATAATAGTATTAGTTAACAAACCATTACGTACAGAATGCCTCATATATAAAATATTGTACATATAATTGTCTGTCTAAATACATAATTATATATATAGAAAGTTCATAAGTTGTCATACGACATTCATCCACAGAGAGACAGATAGAGAGAGAGAGAGAGAGAGCACCCACTCTAGTGCGAGTCCGTAATGGTGAAACTGAGAAGGTTCCAATTTCTCCCCGGTAGAGAAATATTCTGCCTACATAAAGAAGAAAATGTTATTAAAACAATTTTCTTAAAATAATTATCTTACTTCCGACATTGCTCGAGTAACCAGAGCTCTGAATGCACGCTGTAAACAAGTAGATTCTGTAAGCATATCCATTCTGATTACGCATGCTTAAGAGATAATTACCTCAATTACCATGTCACCGCTCTCTCGTAACCGATCCAAAGAAGCTGCCAGTTGCTGAAAAAGTATGTGTTAACAACTTAAGAAAATAAGACATTTTGTTATAATATAACAACTGTTATGAAGTATATGTAACCATATTAAATCAAATGTCTAAGATATAACGATATACCTAACTTTAGTAAGCAAATGTATCATGTATTGGTATATATTCTATACAATGTTATATTTTATAATGTTACTTGCCTTGTTGCTTGAAGCATCCAAAGTAAATCCTCGAGCTTCACAACACTTTAAATGAAAGAGAGTTAACAAGCTTATAAAACTAAAACTAGATAATTAGCTTAATAGGAAAGCTAATCTCTCTCTCTAACACACACAACAACTTAAAAAGTAAACCTGTATAAGCGTTGTAAAACTGTCTAGTTTTGGGCAGAGTGCTTTCGAAGAAGTGCACATGTTGGGAATGAGCTGCATAAATATAAAGTAAGTACAAAGCATATCTTTATTCTTATTAACAACATAAGCATATAATAGTTTCACACAAACACACACACACACACACACACCAATACACATATCTGAGGTATTTCGATTATACTAAACAATTTACAGTTACTAATATATATGTGTGTGTGTGTGTGTGAGAGAGAGAGAGAGAGAGAGAGAGACATATATGTATGCCCTTAATGATTAGTATGAGGCTTACTGATAGATTTTGTCAGCGACACAAGCATTGGCAAATATCATCATCTCAGCAACGATCCAGTTCATCTACCATATGCAAATATTGTCAATTAAGAACAAGCTAGTATACATACACGTATATACATACATCAGACACACACACATACACATGGAGCTTACAGGGAGATCCGTTTTAGTTTCCACTTGTACAGGCTCTCTTTCATTTATTTCAAAACGTAACTCCGTGCTAGCTAGCTCTAAAAACCGTTCAACCTTCGTAAAGCCCTCCTGCTCTGTAAGAGATAACAAGCTTATTAACTAATTATATATACTGTGTATATAAATGTATCCTCTTGAAATAGTTGATTAACTTAGTAAAGTTAATTATAACTCGTAACATACTTGTGCAAAAGCTCCAAGCACCGTCAGATCCATCTGCAACTGAGTTAAATCACCCCCTTTGATTTCCCATCCAGGCGGTAAATGCTTGCCTTCCATAACAGCTTCAGCTTGAGCATAAAACAGCTAGAAGAATTAAATACATAATAGTAAACAAGTAATTTTTCACGATTATAAATAGCCGGCGTGTGTATTGAACAGGTTTGAATTTTAACACAGACATACACACACACGGAACGTAAAACCTTGAACAAACTGGGACTTAATATATAATAACATTATTATAATAACTAAATATGGATTCATCAAATAAACTCACACACCTGATGTCGAGAGCGTATTATAGTTCTTCCAAACCATGTGTTAATAACTTCAAAGTTATTCCCAGGGTTAATTGTCCAAATGACACTAACTGCCAATCTATCTTTTCCACCAATTAAAGAGCATAAATTTTCACTGTAACAAGCAGTATTAATATACATGTTGTAAATGTATGTATGTGTATGATTATACATAATTCTATATGAGATAAATAAGCATGCACACACAAACATACATGTATATGTATGATACGTATAACAACACTATAATATACAATATCAAACGGTCAGTATTGAATAATTAATATCAATAATGGTGGTTTTAAACAAAAACAAGAATCAACGTGTGATGAAAAGAATAGCATAAGATCTCTCGTTTAAATAGAAACACAATGTTTTTTTCATCACCCAGTATGCACCTACATACGATATATATACACATAAAGCACATGCAACTATTAAACAGCCTGTGGTGCTTCACAGCATACTAGTATATTGAAACAATAATTATACTAAGAAATAGTTAATGACCTTAGAATATTTGGAAGCATATGCCAGCTTTTTCCCACCATATATACTGTAGTTCCACGACTTTTAGCTTCCAGATCTAGAATACTTCCTGGCTTAACAAAAACGATACATCCGCTATATGTACACCAATCTGCAAACGTGGTAGTTATATAAACAATATATGCATGCGTATCTATGTACATACATACATATTTATGGATAAATAATTAGCATTATGCTTTTCTTTAAGATTTGAAGTATACAGCCTATCTTTTTTTACCAATTGCTTTTCTTCTGTATATACAACGTTAGCTAGATCTATATATGTCTATATATACAAATATATGTTAACAGTCTCACAACACTCGTTTAATCAATAGGTAATATACAATGTGCTTATATATTTTTAGTATTTGTGTGTGTGTGTGTGTGCATGCATGCGTGCGTATGCGTGTGGTGGACATATATTATGCATATACATATAACTTAAAAAGAATTAAACCATTTATCTATTAGATACTGCACATGCTTATGTATTTATAATATACCTCAAGAAAACCGTTTTCCAGTTGACTGACTGATATTACATCATCCACATCTTTGCTACCAGGAGGATCAATACTGCATTTATATAACAAAATTTATAGGTAATACCCATTTAACTGGTTAGCTAAATATAATTAAGTTAGTGACGTATAGCTTAGTTGTATATGCGTGTATATACGTTTTTAATATGAATTTGTGTATGCATATGTATGTCTGTCATATGTATAGGTGTGAGTATATATATCTATGTGTGTATATATATAGCGATATTCACCTGTAGCAGCGGTGAGAGGGTCTAATATCCCTTCTTGAAGCATATTCTTCTTCTGGTATATTCCATGGTTTGGCCGGAGTATCTTCTGGAAGCTCCTGCAAAGAGCTTTAATAACAGGTTAACTATTAAAATAAAATTTAACAATTATGTGTTATTAAATAAATTAGAGATTTTCCGTTAATCGTGTGTGTGTGTGTGTGACTTTAATAGGTAGCAGATTGAAAGATTAGAGGGAAAAAGTATGCATATATACTATTATTACACACACACAGACATGTGTGTGTGTGTGTGTGTATTATTTATTTATTTATACCAAATTGTTATTCATAAGTAAATTAATATATAGCTTACAGGGTGCTAAATGATGTTGTGGATATTCCATTCTCGATTAGAATCGCATGAACTTCAGCATTTAAATCGCCAATGAGTCCTAATACTCGCACTAAATGGCCTTTAGGATATCTTGATGTTGATTCCCAGTTATCTATTCGTAAAACGAATCTTTGATTGATTAAACGTTGTGCTTGGCGTGTTTGATCTCCACCTGCAAAATAGAAAGTCATACAATTATATTATATAATAATAATGTAATATAATAGTAAATTAGTATATATAATAGTGATATTATACTTATAGTACTATATTACTATACTTGTGTTATTGCTGGATTATAAAAGTATAACTATTATAGGACAGAATGTAGAAATGTAATAGTATATAGATGACAAGTTGAATCATCATTACATTTAATATAACCATATACAGTTAACTAGCTACTTAACTATACATGTATACATGTACATATATCTATATATCTATATATATAGAGAGAGAGATATATATAGACGCACCAGAGGAATGCGTTTGTCCATTGGTATGCATAGTAACTTCTCCTGTCTGCACAGAAGTAAATGTAAAAAACACACAGAATTGCTACCAGTATATTAGTTGTATATGCTAAAGTATCCCGTGCATGTGTGTGTGTGTGTGTAACACAAACAAATACGCATATGCATGCGATTACTAGAATACTATGCATATGCACACATGCACATCTCTTGTGTGTTCTCTCTCTCTCTCTCACACACGCACACGCACAGAGCACGCACAATGTACCTTGCAGTGGCCAGAACAGACTCGTCTTCTTCGGCGAGACAAGCAACATAGTCTGTCCGAACTCTTTGTAATATTCCCACTACTTCACCGGCATATTCCGTCGAACCACCTGTGTCTTCTTCTAATATATCTTCGTTTTCTTCCGTATTCTCTATGGAATCTTTTTTAAATGTTCTCACCTGTAAATAACAATAATAGTGATAAAAGCTTATCCTGCCGTTTCTTAAGTTTTTAACAACAGCATACTACATTTATTACACACACACACACACACACACACACATATATATATATATATATAGACACACACACACATATAACAATTACTCACAGCAACTACATCTCCATGTAAAGCTCTGTTTTGAAGCACACGTCCAGGTACAGAGATTTCCAGGCGTGAAGCTTCCCCTTTGTTACTGTAAATTCAGACATAGACATACATATATTAACATGCATAAGTAACTGTACATGTGTGTGTGTGTGCGTGACTTACGTCGGACGAACCAAGGCTTCCGAAGGTCTATACTTGCTAACAGAAAATATACCAACTCTCAAATATCCACTAGAAGTGCCAGCCTCAAGTGAACTGGCTAATAAGGAGCGAAAAGAGATAAACAGAAAACAAATTAACAAACAGTTTAATTGTTTTACTAATAAGTTGAATTAAATTAACCGAATAAATTGTTCATATATCCAATAAGTGTACCTGATAAATGCTCCATATATGTGCCTTTCCCACTTGTTGGCCTTCCATTGATTTTGTTATCTTTAGCTTCTGTTATTGTTACAGCCTTAAAAAAGAAAAAAAAAAACTTGATTAAAACACAACACACAGGTGCACGCATGCACGCACACGCACAGGACACACACATGAAAGTAAAAGCACGTATGTATAGAGAAATAAACACGCACACACACGAACAAGTCTAAAAATGCATAAATAGAAAATATTTCAAAGTACTAACCAGTGAAGTGAAAAGGTCAGAAACAGTCGAGTCATGTGACCAGTAAGTTTCAAAGTATGTGTCGGGATCAAGCACCTGTAAACACACAAACATAAGCACTGTTGTAAGTGTGTTTATACGAATATATGTATTATAAATTCTCTCTCTCTCTCTCTCTCTCTCTCTCACACACACACACACACACACACACACACACACACACTTACTTTGACGTTGTACGAAGAGACACCTGACGAGTCTAATCCAGTTAGAAGAAATACTGGAATGCTGCCTTCGAGGTGATTAGCAAACCATTCAGCTACTTGCTTGAGATAATTAGAAGCATGTTCCTTATGGGTTAACCATGTATATATACAATGCTCATCATCAAATAGTATGTTGCATCGCCTTTGGTCTGCATATATTGATCTGCAAACACCAACACATATAAACATCTATATAACTTATGGCGTGTATATATATATATCATATCGTACACATATATAAATATTATCTAATATGCATTCACGTATATATATCTCATATAGTAAAATATCATAGCAATTTAAACACATGAAGATCATGTAAATATGACATTGAGCTATTTGGACCCGACAACCAAAATGCAATATATACGCATGCCTCTGTGTGTGTGAGTGTGTGTGTATATATGGACTAACGCACGTATGTATATGCAATCCTGTGTATGTTATATATCTATACATACAGAGACACTTTGTACATACATAGATATAGATACACAAACACCCACACACAATCCAATAAATATGATTTATAGAAAAGTATATAGACACAAATAAATGCAAACCCACCTTAACCTCCGCCAGGTTCGTTGAGTAGCTTTATCTTGAACCTAAAAGAACACATGTATATACAATTAACACAAGTATATACATGCATAAGCGCGCGCGCGCACACACACACAATATTACTCACCTCCTTTAAAACAGAAGTTAAGAAAATCACTGATGCAATTTGAGGTAATTCTAGTATTTCCCAAAATTGTATTAGAGCGTCGGCATTGGGAAGCTTGAAATATATATATAAAAAACAGTTAGATTAAATAACCAAGATATATAGATGCATATATATAAGGGTGAAAAGGGTAAATACCAGGTAATGTGAGGCAGAAAAGGGCAAATGTGGCAAATGTAGTGAACAAGATTTGCACAAAGGGCTTCCGCAGCGGATATCATCGCGAAGATATACTTCCTCATTCACAATTGCGATCGCTTTAGAGTGTTTCTTGAACTTGCATTTTCGATTCATCTGAAACACATACGCACGCAAACACATAAGAATCCATACATCAAAAGTACACATTTAAGCACACAGACGCGAGCAGACACACTCCCACTGTGCTCACCTTGCGCGCGAGCCAGATCCCCATAGCTCCTCTGCTCACATAAACCCTAATCTAGAACCTTAAATGATATAATTAAACCTGGTCCGGGTTCGATACCGTTCTCTACAGGTGTGTTATATCACTAAACGTGTTCTAAAGTAATTATACGATAATTTATACAAAGTCACACACACTTACCAATATGTATACAAAGACAACAACATAACGATATAATGGCAATTGCCTCTGTATAAGAAATATATACATGGATGTAATTATCCATATACAGGTAGTCCAAGATATGCACACATCCAAGAAGCAGGTATGGTACGCCAAGGATACGAAAACGAGCGTGGGTGAAACCATAGTGGTATGAATTCTTCTGATGTGGATTTAGACTCTCCGGTAGAAACTCCATAGCATGAGGGTTTAGCTCCCCTAGTACAAACTCTGGTGCGTGCGGGTTCAACTCGGTCGCATGAGGGTTTACCTTCCTTAGTACAAACTCTGGTGCATGCGGGTTCAACCTGGACGCAGATGAAGAAGCAGAAGCCGTTGGATCAAGAGATGGAGATGGTACAGAGTTTTCATAGCTCTCCTCTCTCTGTGATGTCTCTTCCTTCCTGTTTGAACTAGTGTAAGTCATGTACGTACTTACTATATGACATATCTATAAATCCATATCTTTAAGTTATGTAAGGCTTTCACTTACTCAGCTTTGCTGCCAATGCCTTCTGCAGTTTTCTCCTCATTCCTTGCTCTAGGCAGTACATCTTGTCCGCGGATATCTTCTGCAGTCCTCTCCTCTCTAGGCAGTACATCTTGTCTCCCGATATCTTCTGCAGTCTTCAGTACATCTTGTCCGCTGGAATCTTCTGCAGTCTTCTCTTCTGTAGGCAGTACATCTGGTCGGCCTAAATCTCCTGCAGTCTTCTCTTTTGTAGGCAGTACATCTGGTCGGCCTAAATCTCTGCAGTCTTCTCTTCTGTAGGCAGTACATCTGGTCGGCCTAAATCTTCTGCAGTCTTCCCCTCTAGGCAGCGCATCTTGTCCGTCCATACCTGCAGTCTTCTCCTCTAGGCAGCACGCCAATATCTGCAGTCTTCTCCTCTCTAGACAATAGATCTTGTTCACCCATATCTACAGTCTTCTCTTCTATAGGCAGTACAGCTTGTCCACCCATATCTGCACTCTTCTCCTCTATATGTCCACCCATATCTGCAGTCTTCTCCTCTCTAGGCAGTACATCTTGTCCACCCACAGTCTTCTCCTCTGTTGGCAGTACATCTTGTCCACCCACAGTCTTCTCCTCTGTAGGCAGTACAGCTTGTCCGCGATCTTCTGGGGGGTTCAAGGAGTTCCTTCCAGATAACCTAATTGAGCAAGTTTTAATTAGAATTAAATATGATATATATATGTATGTATGTATATAAAACTAAAGTAAATACAGCAGTGTGTGTAGGCACATACTCAGTGATATTAAAGTAGACATTTATCGTAATTTCTTCATGGTTATTGTCCGCAACAAGAGCTTGAGAAGCATCATCATTTGTTGCAGGCATTTGTATTTGACCAGTTTGCTCCTTGGCAGCTTTAGCTTTGTTTCTGCGCTTCCTCCTTCGCTTATCTGCAGTAGTCTGATTTTCTACAATAGTTAAACACTATACAAATACATATAGTTACAACATAAAATAGAAAAACATATAAATCTAGAACTATAATAATTTTTTGTAGAACTTACCTTCATTTGAGTCGATTGTTGGCCTTTTTCCCTTTGCGAAACAACAGACCACAATAGTGATACTAATCTAACTAGAAACCCTAGAGCCGAGCGTACCACGAAAACAAAACCCAATACAACCCAGAGCATAGTGTCCACAGTAGTGATACTAATCTAATTAGAGACCCTAGAGCTGGGCGTACCACAAAAATAAATCCCAATACAACCATAATTGTCATGTTGCCGACTGTTTGTTAATTATCCTTCCGATTGTTTCTATATCTCCGGAAGTGTTACTATATAAAAAAAGAAGAAATAATGTGCAAGCGCACAGACACTGTGTCTGTTTCTCTTCCTAAACCCTATTCAAATCCCATTTCCCCTTAAATATATCATGATTTTAAAAGTATATTCTCTTACGTGGCAAAATGGCACAAAATCCTAAAAACAAGCTTCTCTTGAACTTAATGGTGGTTTGACAACTATATAAATTAATATTTAATGATTTAAATTCTTTAGTTTTGATAAGCATAACTGCCAACAAGCTCAATTGGCACAGGTATGAAATTCCTTAGTACAAAAAAAAAGAAAATATATATTTCACATAATTAGCTCATAAAATTACATTTTAATTTACTAGATTTATTTTAGTAATTACTTTTGATGTGTTTATAAACGCATATATGTATATAGCATATAATATATATTATATACACACATATATATGTACTTTACTAAATAAATGTGCATATGTATACATAAATATAAATGTTTTAATTGGTTAATAAATATATGTGTGTGTTTGATTCATGGGTTTGGGCAATGGGAAATACACACACACATACACACATATATATCATCTAAATCATCCATAACAAGATTAATCCAAAATACATGCACATGCATGAAATATGTGCAAAGAAATACTTATTATTTTGTGTTTTAACCCATTCATGTTCTTCATCCAATCCAAAAAACCAAGTACATACATGCATATTATAATTTATAATTGAATACTAGCTAATTATTTTGGATAAGTGTTTTAGAGAGTCTCAAGGTACAAAACATTTATAAATTTATGCCACAATAACCATTATTTAAACTAATAAACATATAACATCACTTTATGCAAGGTCCTTAACCTCCAAAGCAATATAAAAATGATTCATCTTGGAGAGACTGGGTTTTCTCTCCCGTGCTTCACACGTGTACGTGTACACACAATATGTCTAAGAATATAGTAGTAAGCAAAGATTGTGTGACACTGTTATGTTACAGTGACAATAATACTATACATATTTGATATTAGACTCAAAACTATGTAGAGTCTAATAACAAAACCTCGTATAATGCAATGCCGACCTGGTAACTGGAGTAAAGTTCTCAGGTGTTATTCAGCAATGGCTAGACTATTGTCTTATTAGTTAGTGTTATTACGTCTTGCTACATATGGCTTGTTTTATAGCATACACTAGTGCAAATTGGGGCTGAATTTCTTGCATATGCGAGTGTCACAACAATCCATTGTGACAGCCCTAATTTCATTATCATTATTTATAGACAACCCTAATATCATTAAGGTTATTCATTCTATTTAATTAGAAGTGTAAAAAATTATTTGGCTATACATCAAAGTGTATTTTATTATTTATTCTAAGGTAAATATTAATTAGATTTATTATAATTTATAATTCACAAAAATTAAAATTGTAACTTATGTATACTACTCAACCAAATACACTTACCTAGAGACATATTAGAAGTTTAATATGATTAAATCTGTAATTTTAAATAAAGTATTTGTACTATGATTTACTCGATGTCTCATAAAGAACCGTGACAATCATCACCTTATATATCTGAAATAAAATCCTTAACTAGGTAATGTATAGTTTATTTCAATGAAATTAAAACTTAAAATTTGTTATTATCACTTTCTTTTTTATGTCTCATCTAATATTAATAAGAATTAGTTCATTCATTTGTGTATGAGTTATATAAATTAAATTTAATAAGAAAGAAATAGACGTTTCTTTTGAGAAATAATAAGTAGTATTAATATTATGATAAAAATTAATACTATTTAATTAATATAATACATGATTTATTTAAATGACTTTCACCACTGTAATAATAATGATACTTAGAATCACTCTTTCGATCCAGATCTAAATACATACACCTCCAGTATCACTTTTTTTTTAATCAAGAAAAATGTAGCCAACTAAAAAGATTTGACTTGTTTACCAAACCATTGGTTGAGAGTATGTTACAGGATGAGTGCATCAGAGGGTTGGAATACCATTAATTTAATTAACCACAAAGACGGTAGGGGGAACGTTTTGAGGACAAATAATTTAAAACAAATAATTTAAAAATTAATTTTTAACTAAAATTTCACATGTAATTGCATATGCCGGAAGAGGGCAACTACATGACAAGGATGAATACAAAGCTACAAGGCAAAGGATCCTTCATCATCTGTTATAAATCTTAAAAATTAAATTATCATATTTATAAATAATCAACATGTAATACAAGGTTAGGAAACCTTTCCTTATATATAAGGAGGCTAGATACTTACATATAGTTCTAGTATATACCCTAGAATATACATAAGGTATATTTTATAAAATCTTTAAAGTACTCCCTTTATGTTCCATAAAATCTTATAGTACTTCCTCCTTCAAACTTAATGTCAATGATATTTAAACAATTGTGTACATTTTAATCAACTTCATATGAATTATGAACCATGTACATTTGAAAACCCAATCTTTACATAATATGGACCAAGTTAGTTGAAAATTAATCTAAAGGACCAACCTTTAAGATGCATCTTCAGATATAAAACCAACACTTCATCACCCACAACATAATAAAAAAACAAACAAATGCCAAGCATTATAATATCATTCATGTACCTCTTGGGTATGAAATAACCTTATTAACTTCTCCTCACACAACACCGAAATTCTAATCAATTTATTGACTCCATGTTTGTATATCTATTGAGACGTGACTAAAAGAGGGGAACTGACATAAGAAAAAACATAGGAAAAGCAACTATATAAGAAATGAAATGGGGAAACTTTTAGTGGATTGATAAACATAAAACACATAAGTAAACTAAAGAAGGGATAAGTATTGATCCCAGTCGGTTTGATATTGATTCACATACTTAAATAGTATGCATTTAAAAGTACGGTTGAGTTGTTCCATTAGACCATTGGTTTTTCAATGATAAGGTGTCGTGAAGGACTGACTTCGTGATCCCCAACTTGATAATTAACAAACTTAAAACTTTAGTTGTGAAATGAGGCTTTTGATATGAAATAATGTGCTCACTCATGCTTGTTAAGCCACAATCCAGGAACAAGAAAGTGAGCAAGATTTCGAGAACAAGGAGGCTTAACTCAGGAGTAGGATAAGGAACAGGATAGGGAGCAGGATAGAAACTAGAGTAGGACAGGAACTAGGAACCAGGAGCAAGATGAGAACTAGGAATAAGATAAGAGCAAGAAGCAAGGAGCAAGACAAGAACAAGGAATAAGAATGATCATAGAATGATTGGTGTTGATAGTAACTGATTGTATAATAATTAGGTCGGAGCTTTTATGCTCACAACTCCAAGAACTAATATGGTCATGAGTCTAATCTAGTCATGAGCTAAAAATGATGACCCTTATCCTCTAGGCATATCCTGTAGCATATCCTTTAGGCATATCCTGTAGCATATCCTTTAGGCATATCTTATAGGAGTATCCTGCAGGCATATCCTGTAAAAATATCCTGTAGGTATATCTTGTAGGCATATCCTATATTTCGTATCCTGTATCATGTAACCTGTATCCGAAATCCTGCATCTTATATCGGGTCGTGACAGCACCTCCTCCTTAAGGATGAGTTCCACGAGTCTTGGGACTTAGTTTAGCAGGATATTCCGATGGAAGGTAACAACCTTGAACGAAGCATGGAGTAAGCTAGATGCAAGTTCTCAAGTGTGATCGATAGGCAAATAACCTTTCCAATCCACTAAGTATTGAAGTTGGCGGCGATGAAGACGAGAATCAAGGATGGCTGCCACTTCGTACTCAGGTTCATTGTCAATAACCACAGAAGGGGAGGAAAGGAGAAGACCAGGAAGAGAAGAAGGATGATATGGCTCCAACAAAGAGGTGTGAAACATAGGATGAAGTTTCACCATAGATGGTAACTCAAGTCGGAAAGCTACAGGATTGACCTCAGGGCCCAATCCTTGAAAATCCAACTTAGATGAAGGCCTATTGGTGTGAATATGCCGACAAAGAAGCCAAATGAGGTCACCAACCTTGTATGCAGGTGCCGGTTGATGGTGAGCATCAGCATGACGCTTGTACCGTTCTTGTGCCTGCTGAAGATGAATCCGGAGATCATCCTGTACCTGATGAAGATGCTGAAGACGATCATGTACTGCAGGAGCGGAAGAAGGAAAAGTAGGAGGAACAAAGTCAAAACGTGGATGGTAGCCTGTAAAGACCAAAGAAAGGTGTCTGGCCTGTAGATGCGTGAACGGAATTGTTGTAGGTAAACTCCACCATCGGAAGAAGGTCTAACCAGTTGTCCTTATTGGTAACTAATGAAGCAGCGAAGATATTGCTCCAAGGTCTGAATTTGGACTGCCCATCAGTTTGTGGATCATATCATGAAGAAAGATCCGCTTTCACTTGTAGACTTCGAAGAAGCTCTCGCCAAAACTTGGACATGAATTGTGGGTCTCGATTAGAAACATGCTCTCAGGAAGACCATGATGTCGGAACACTTCGGATCACCAACTCAGCAGTTGTCTGGCCTGTAGCGTCTTGTTACATGGTAGGAAATGAGCCTGTTTGGTGAAACGGTCAACCACCACAAGAACTGCATCAAACCCAGAGGAGGAAGATCTGTGAGGAAATCCATAGAAATGGATCTCCAAGGAGCAGAAGGAACAGGAAGAGGACGAAGAAGACCAGAGGGTGCATGACGAGGCATCTTCGACCTGTTGCAGGTCACAACTCCGTACAAACCTTTCCACAAAACCTCGCAACCCAGGCCACCAATAGTTGCGAGTCACCAACTCAACTGTCTTGGCCACACCAAAATGTCCTGTAGCCGGGGTATCATGACAATCCTGTACCACACGAGTCCTAAAAACCAACAGGAACGTACAGGAGACCTTCCCGGTACAGGAGTCCATCCTGTATGGCAAACAACTTGTAGTCTGAAGGGAACTGGAGGAAGAGGAGCTTGCAATGTCAGGATAATGTGTGAGAACACATTCTTTGCCAAGTCGTCTGTAGCCAACTGCGAACGGATGTCCTGTAGAGTGTTGAATTTGCTGGAGCCTGATGAACCTGTAGTGCCGCAAGCCGGAATCGATCAGGACCCAACAACACTTGCCTTTGACAGTCATATGCAGGATCGCCTGGGGTCGGTGCAAGGTAAGAGCGCCTAGACAATGCGTCCGCCTTGCCATTCCGAAAACCGGCCTGTAGACGATGACAAATCAAAACGTGATAGGAACTCTGCCCACCTAGCCTGTCGTCGACTGAGAACTCGAGCCGTTTGAAAAACTCCAGGTTCTTGTGATCCGTAAGAACTTGTACAGGATGTGCAGCACCTTCCAGGAAATGCCGCCACTCCTCGAACGAATCCACAATGGCCTTGAGTTCCTTGTCATGAATCTCGTAATTGATCTCCCAAAGGAACTTACGAGAGTGAAAAGCTACAGATGAAAACTTGTCTTCTAACTTGTGATAGGACGATCCTACTGCAAAATCCGAGATCTGCTTCAACGAAGAAAGGACGAGAAGGATCAGGATGTGCTAAAATCGGAGCTGTCGTGAAGGTGTCCTTGAGTGTTGTGAATGCATGTTCCGCCTTGTCGGACCAAGAGAAAACCTCTGTGCGCTTGGTGAGTTCCGTGAGTGGAAGTACACGCTTGGAGAAGTCCTGTATGAACCGCCTGTAGAAGTTTGCAAAGCCAAGGAAACATTGTACATCTCGTACAGACTTGGGCCTCTCCCACTCCACGATGGTCTTCACCTTGTGCATGTCCATGGAAACGCCAGCAGGAGAGACGATGTAGCCCAAGAACTCCACAGAATCCCTATCGAAAAAACACTTCTCCAACTTCGCATACAGCCATGCTCGGAAGCCGCTGTAGAACTAATCGTACATGCTTGTCATGTGCCGCCTGGTCCTTGGAGAAAATCAAAATGTCGTCGAGGTAGATCACCACAAACTGGTCCAAGAAGTCACGAAAGATGTCGTTCACCATGTGTTGGAACACGGCTGGGGCATTGGTAAGGCCGAAAGGCATCACCGTGTACTCGAAGTGTCCATACCTTGTACGAAAGGCAGTCTTCCACTCATCGCCTGGACGAATCCGTACAAGGTTGTAGGCCCCTCGTAAGTCGATCTTCGTGAACACCTTTGCTCCTCGCAGCCGATCGAGAAGTTCCGGGATCAATGGCAACGGTACCGATTCCGAATGGTGACTTGATTCAAACCCCTGTAGTCCACAACCAAACGTAAACTCCCATCCTTCTTCTTGACAAAAAGATAAGTGTCCTGCAGGGGACTTTGAGTGACGAATGAAGCCGGATGCCAAGTTGTCCTCGATGTACTGGCGAAGAACCTCCAACTTGTGGTGACAGTGCATAAATCGGTCCGAACGGTGGAGTCTTTCCTTCTGCAAGATCAATAGGACAGTCGTAGGACCTGTGAACAGGAAGAACTGCAGCCTTGTGCTTGTCAAAAACGTCCTAAAGAGTGATACTTGGATGGTAGGGAAGGAGGAGAAGGAGAAGGAGCAGGAGAAGAGATTGAAAAACAGGGAGTCAGATACAGGAAAGGTAGAAGAGGACGTAGGAGTTACTTGAAAGGCAAAAAGGTGAAAAGGAGCAGGATCAGTGGCAAGTTCATGCATGGTAGTGGTAAGAACTCGAGAGGAGAAGGAGGGAGCTGTGACTGAAAAAGAGGAAGGATCTTGGGGGGTGGAACAGAAGCAGAGTAATGAAAAAGGCAGGATTGGGAAAACCTGTGTGGATGTTGACAAGTGTACAGGATTGGAAGAATCCTGTACAGAAGTCCGTGGAGCACAGGAGTGAGGAGAGCCTTGAGTGTGCTGACGAACCAACAGGAGGTGGATCCTGTTGAGGAGGAACCTTCGACACTGATACAGGATTGGAAGAACCCTGTATAGGAATCCGCAAACTTACAGGAGTGGAGAGAGCCTGATGTGCTGAGGAACTGACATGAGGTGAATCCTGTCGAGGAGGATCTTCAACACTGATACAGGAACAGGCACGGTCAATCCTGTAGCTTGTACTGCCTCAGACACTAAGATATCCTGCACACAGGAAGGTACATGATTGATCTTGTTGCCAGAGAGAAACGTGAGCGTCCTAGACCTCTAGTCGATCTGAGGATTTGCAACCATGAACCATGGCATGCCCAAAATGATGGGAGTCAACCGAGTCTTGATTAAGTTGAAGAAAATAAAACAGTTGAATGCGCCATAACTGCAAAAGAGAGATGTGGTAGCATGGCTAACTATGCCAGAAGCAATCAGACGACCATCGGCCACCTCTACAGGAATTGCACGCTTCAGCTTCACCACCAAAATGCCATGATGAGTTGCAAAAGTGTCATCTATGAAACATGCATTTGCACCAGTATTTAACAGGGCAAACTCCTTGATGTCATGACCCAATACAGAATGCAAGATACATGATACAAGTTAAAAATATGCCTATAGAATATACCTACAGGATATTTCTACAGGATATACCTACAGGATATTCCTACAGGATATGCTTATAGAATATACCTACAGGATATGCATGTAGGATATACCTACAGGATATTCCTATAAAATATGCCTATAAGATATACTACAGGATATGCCTAGAGGATAAGGGTCACTATTTTTAGCTTATGACCAGATTAGACTCATGACCAGATTAGCTTGGAGTTGTGAGTATAAAAGCTCTGACCTAATGGTTGTACAATCAATTATTATCAACACCAGTCTTTATATGATCAATCTTGTCTTGTCTTGTTTGCTCCTTGCCTCCTGCTCTTGTCTTGTTCATGGTTCCTAGTTCCTGTCCTACTCCCTGTCCTACTCCCTGTCCTGCTCATTGTCCTGCTTCTGAGTCAAGCTTCCTTATTTTCGGAATCTTGCTCACTTCCTTGTTCCTGGATCGTGGCTTGACACTTAAGCTCTCGATTATTGAGACGAATGTGTATAGGAAATTTGAGTGATGGAATGGTATGAGCAGCACCAATGGAGCCTGCACCTACATCCAACTTTGTGGCTCCTAAACGAAGTGGACATTCAAGTTTTCCGACTGAACTTCAGCTTCAACTTCACGCATCTTGAACTTCCTGGCTTTAATAGGACATTCTGCCACCTTGTGTCCTGCTTCACCACAATACAAGCATAGGTTCTTACTGCGGCGACGTTACTTCTCAGCAATGAAAAGAGAGCCACGCTTGCATTTCTCAACCTCCATATGAATTACTCCAGAAGGTGTTGCAGGAACATGTACCACAGTTGCAGGATTGGTTTACAGGAACTACTGATGGGATCTTTCTTGATGACGCTCGAACAAATGATTGTCACAGCGAACGGCTTGTTGCATGATCTCTAATAATGTTTGGGCATTCGGTAACGTAAGGAGAAATGCACGTTATAACTAAAATGGGCATGATATAAGAAAATGGGAATATAAAATAAATATTAATTAATACATAAGTTCTAATTCTTAATTAATTATTTAATAAAAATATATTTAAATCTTTCTTTAAACATATATTATTCTAAAGAATATTTTTGTAATATTAAAAATGCTAATTAAATATTTAAAATTGTTAATATTATTTAAAAATGGGACTATAGATATGCCCATTTTAGTTACAACATGCATAGAAGGTCCTTCATGTCATTCCTCAACCCAAAATGGAAGTGTTCGATTAATGCAATCTCGTCCCATGGAATGTTCGTGCAAGTTGCTGAAATTCGGATGCATAAACAAAAGCTGGTCGGGATCCTTGGGTGAGTTTTCATAACTTCGTGCATGCGGAATGGTCCTTATCGAGATTTCCAAAGTAGGCTTCAAAGGCAGCCACGAAACCTTCAAAGTCTTTCATCAATGAGTCGTCACGCTCCAGCAAGGGGGCAACCCAACCCGTGGAGATTCAATTAGTAAGGATGCCAAAAGGCCAACCTTTGATGCATCAGTCGAGTAGCAGCGTGGTTGCATGCGGATTCAAGAGCTGGATTTGATTTAGGAAACCTTGGAAATCGGTGCGATTGCCACTGAACTTTTCTAGCATACTGATCTTCGGCTCTAAAGAAGCGTTCGATGAAGAGGAAACCACCAATGCTTAAGAGAGAGCCTGTGTAGTAGCCTTGGAGGATGCATTAGCAGTTGCATGCGCCACGTTGGTGGAACCTTATAGATCTGTAACCACTTGGTGCAAGTGGCCAGCTCATGAAGTAACATTTGGTGCTCATGTTGAAATTGCTCAAAATCGGCCATGATCTATGAAAGAATAAAGGAGGAAAACGAAGGAGAAGAATCAAGAAAAAAAAGTAGTTGGAAATTAGAAAGTTATGAAACGAGTTTACTATTAAACTGTCAAGCCACAATCTAGGAACTGTCAAGCCACGATCTAGGAACCAGGAAGAGAGTAGGATTTCAAGAACAAGAAGGCTTAACTCGGGAGCAGGACAGAGAGCAAGACAGGAACTAGGAACTCAGAAGCAAGATAAGAACATGATAGGATTCGGAAGAGACAGGAACAGGATAGGATTCAGGAGCAAGACAGAAAGGCGCAGAAACAGGATCCAGGAACAAGACAGGAACAGGACATGATCCAGGAGCAAGACAAGGAAAGAACAAGAAGTAAGGCAAGAACAAGACAAGACAAGATTGATCGTAGTAAGACTAGTGTTGATAGTAACTGATTGTACAACAATTAGGTCGAAGCTTTTATGCTCACAACTCCAAGAGCTAATCTAGGCATGAGTGTTAAAAGTGGTTGCATGCATGCAAAGTGATTGTATGCATGCAAAGTGACTGTATGCATGCAGAGGCTAAGATGAGTAAACATGTCCCTTATCCTCTAGGCATATCCTGTGACATATCCTATAGGAATATCCTACAACCGTATCTTATATCCGGAATCCTGGTAGGAATATCCTATAGAAAAGTCTTGCAACCCGTATCCTGTATCCGGAATTCTATATCCTTATATCGGGTCGTGACAGCACCTCCTCCCTAAAGACGAGTTCCACGAGTCTTGGGACCTGGTTTAGCAGGATAATGCCGATGGAAGGCAGCAACTTTAAGGGAAGTTGGATAGTGTGCAGGTTGTGGCAAGTGCGTCTTTAATCCCACCAAGTATTGAGTTGGCGGCGATGAAGACGAGAATCAAGGATGGCTGCAACTTCGTACTCAGGTTCAGTGTCAATGACCACAGGAGGGGGAGGAGAAGAAGCACGACCGGAAGAGAAGAAGGATGATACGGCTCCAACAAGGAGGTGTGAAACACAGGATGAAGTTTCACCGTGATGGTAACTCGAGTCGGAAAGCTACAGGATTTACCTCCGCCACATCCTGTAAGGGCCCAATCGTTGAAAATCCAACTTAGAAGAAGGCCTGTTGGTGCGAATGTGTCGACGAAGAAGCCACACGAGATCACCAATCTTGTATGCAGGTGCCGGCTGACGGTGAGCATCAGCATGATGCTTGTATCGTTCCTGTGCCTGCTGAAGATGAACCCGGAGATCATCCTGTACCTGACGAAGATGCTGGAGACGATCCTGTACTGCAGGAGCGGAAGAAGGAGAAGCGGAGGAGCAAAGTCAAAACGTGGATGGTGGCCTGTAAGAGCAAAGAAAGGTGTCTGTCCTGTAGATGCGTGAACGGAGTTGTTGTAGGCAAACTCCGCCATTGGAAGAAGGTCCAACCAGTTATCCTGGTAACTGATGAAGCAACGAAGATACTGTTCCAAGGTCTGAATTGTGCGTTCGACTGCCATCAGTTTGCGGTGATATCCTGAAGAAAGATCCGCTTTAACCTGTAGACTCCGAAGAAGCTCTCGCCAAAACTTGGACATGAATTGTGGACCTCGATCGGAAACAATGCTCTCAGGAAGACCATGATGTCGGAACACCTCACGGATCACCAACTCGCAGTTGTCTGACCTGTAGCTGTCTTGTTGCAGGGTAGGAAATGAGCCTGCTTGGTGAAACGGTCAACCACCACAAGAACTGCATCGAATCCACGAGAAGGAGGAAGATCTGTGAGGAAATCCATAGAAATGGATCTCCAAGGAGCAGAAGGAACAGGAAGAGGACGAAGAAGACCAGAGGGTGCATGATGAGGCATCTTCGACCTGTTACAAGTGTCACAACTCCGTACAAACCTTTCCACAAAACCTCGCAACCCAGGCCACCAATAGTTGCGAGTCACCAACTCCACTGTCTTGGCCACACCAAAATGTCCTGTAGCCGGGGTATCATGACAATCCTGTACCACACGAGTCCTGGAAATACCAACAGGAACGTACAGGAGACCTTCCCGGTACAGGAGTCCATCCTGTATGGTGAACAACTTGTAGTCTGACGGGAACTGGAGGAAGAGGAACTTGCAACGTCAGGATGAATGTGTGAGAACACATTCTTTGCCAAGTCGTCTGTAGCCAACTGCGAACGGATTGTAGGAGTGTTGAATTTGCTGGAGCCTGATGAACCTGTAGTGCCGCAAGCCGGAATCGATCAGGACCCAACAACACTTGCCTTTGACAGTCAATGCAGGATCGCGCTTGGTGCAAGGTAAGAGCGCCTAGACAATGCGTCCGCCTTGCCATTCCGAAAAGGGCCTGTAGACGATGACGAAGTCAAAACGTGATAGGAACTCCGCCACCTAGCCTGTCGCCGACTGAGAACTCGAGCCGTTTGAAAGTACTCCAGGTTCTTGTGATCCGTAAGAACTTGTACAGGATGCAGCACCTTCCAGGAAATGCCGCCACTCCTCAACGAATCCACAATGGCCTTGAGTTCCTTGTCATGAATCTCGTAATTGATCTCCGCGAAGGAACTTACGAGAGTGAAAAGCTACAGGATGAAGCAACTTGTCTTCTCCAACTTGTGATAGGACGGATCCTACTGCAAAATCCGAGGCATCTGCTTCAACGAAGAAAGGACGAGAAGGGTCAGGATGTGCTAAAATCGGAGCTGTCGTGAAGGCGTCCTTGAGTGTTGTGAATGCATGTTCCGCCTTGTCGGACCAAGAGAAAACCCTGTGCGCTTGGTGAGTTCCGTGAGTGGAAGTACACGCTTGGAGAAGTCCTGTATGAAGCCTGTAGAAGTTTGCAAAGCCAAGGAAACATTGTACATCTCGTACAGACTTGGGCCTCTCCCACTCCACGATGGTCTTCACCTTGTGCATGTCCATGGAAACGCCAGCAGGAGAGACGATGTAGCCCAAGAACTCCACAGAATCCCTATCGAAAAAACACTTCTCCAACTTCGCATACAGCCATGCTCGCGAAGCCGCTGTAGAACTAAGTACGTCTTGTCATGTGCCGCCTGGTCCTTGGAGAAAATCAAAATGTCGTCGAGGTAGATCACCACAAACTGGTCCAAGAAGTCACGAAAGATGTCGTTCACCATGTGTTGGAACACGGCTGGGGCATTGGTAAGGCCGAAAGGCATCACCGTGTACTCGAAGTGTCCATACCTTGTACGAAAGGCAGTCTTCCACTCATCGCCTGGACGAATCCGTACAAGGTTGTAGGCCCCTCGTAAGTCGATCTTCGTGAACACCTTTGCTCCTCGCAGCCGATCGAGAAGTTCCGGGATCAATGGCAACGGGTACCGATTCCGAATGGTGACTTGATTCAAACCCCTGTAGTCCACAACCAAACGTAAACTCCCATCCTTCTTCTTGACAAAGAAGATAGGCGCTCCTGCAGGGGACTTTGAGTGACGAATGAAGCCGGATGCCAAGTTGTCCTCGATGTACTGACGAAGAACCTCCAACTCTGTGGGTGACAATGCATAAATCGGTCCGAACGGTGGAGTCTTTCCTTCCGCAAGATCAATAGGACAGTCGTAGGACCTGTGAACAGGAAGAACTGCAGCCTTGTGCTTGTCAAAAACGTCCTTAAAGTCGTGATACTTGGATGGTAGGGAGAAGAAGGAGAGGAGAAGGAGAGGAGAAGGAGAAGTAGGAGAAAGGAGAGGAGTAGAAGGAGATTGAAAAACAGGAGAGTCGATACAGGAAAGGTAGAAGAGGACGTAGGAGTTACTTGAAAGGCAAAAAGGTGGAAAGGAGCAGGATCAGTGGCAAGTTCATGCATGGTAGTGGTAAGAACTCGGAGAGGAGAAGGAGGGAGCTGTGACTGAAAAAGAGGAAGGATCTTGGGGGTGGAACAGAAGCAGAGTAACAAAAGAGGCAGGATTGGAAAAACCTGTGTGGATGTTGACGAGTGTACAGGATTGGAAGAATCCTGTACAGGAGTCCGTGGTTGCGCAGGAGTGAGGAAAGCCTGCGAATGTGCTGAACAACAGGAGGTGGATCCTGTTGAGGAGGAACCTTCGACACTGATACAGGATTGGAAGAACCCTGTACAGGAATCGCAAACTTACAGGAGTGGAGAGAGCCTGCGGATGTGCTGAGGAACTGACATGAGGTGAATCCTGTCGAGGAGGAGTCTTCAACACTGGTACAGGAACAGGCACGGTCAATCCTGTAGCTTGTACTGCCTCAGATACTAAGGATGTATCCTGCACACAGGAAGGTACAGGATTGATCCTAGCTGTCGGAGAGGAAAACGTGAGCGTCCTAGACCTCCAGTCGATCTGCGGATTTGCAACAACGAACCATGGCATGCCCAAAATGATGGGAGTCGACCGAGTCTTGATCAAGTTGAAGGAAATTGAACAGTTGAATGTGCCATGACTGCAGGAGAGGTTCGGTAGCATGGGTAACTGCGCCAGAAGCAATCAGACGCCCATCGGCCACCTCTACAGGAACTGCACGCTTCAACTTCACCACCGAAATGCCATGTTGAGTTGCAAAAGTGTCATCCATGAAGCATGCATTTGCACCAGTGTCTAACAGGGCAAACTCCTTGAGCTCTCGATTATTAAATGAATGTGTACAGGAAACTTGAGTGATGGAATGGTATGAGCAGCACCAATGGAGCCTGCACCTACGTCCAACTTCGCGGCTCCTAGACGAAGTGGACATTGAAGTTTTCCGACTGAACTTCAGCTTCAACTTCACGCGTCTTGAACTTCCTGGCTTTAATAGGACATTCTGCCACCTTGTGTCCTGCTTCACCACAATACAAGCATAGGTTCTCACTGCGGCGACGTTGCTTCTCAGCAGCGGAAAGAGAGCCACGCTTGGATTTCTCAACCTCCATAGGAACTACTCCAGAAGGTGGTGCAGGAACATGTACCACAGCTGCAGGATTGGTTTGCAGGAACTGCTGACGGGATCTTTCCTGACGACGCTCGAACAAACGGTTGTCGCAAAACAGCTTGTTGCATGATCTCCGCTAATGTTTGGGCATCCGGTAACGTAAGGAGAAGGTCCTTCACGTCATCCCTCAACCCAAAACGGAAGTGTTCGATCAATGCAGTCTCGTCCCATGGAATGTTCGTGCAAAGTTGCTGAAATTCGGATGCATAGACGGAAGCTGGTCGGGATCCTTGAGTGAGCTTCGTAACTTTGTGCATGCGAACGGTACTTATCAGGATCTCCAAAGCAGGCTTCAAAGGCAGCCACGAAACCTTCAAAGTCTTCCATCAATGGGTCGTCACGCTCCAGCAAGGGGCAACCCAAGCCTATGGAGTAAGGATGCCAAAAGGCCAACCTTTTGTGCATCGTCGAGTAGCGGCGTGGTTGCATGCGGATCAAGAGCCGGATCTGATTCAGGAAACCTTGGAAATCCACGATTGCCACTGAACTTTTCTGGCATGCTGACTTCGGCTCCGAAGAAAAGTTCGATGAAGAGGGAACCACCATGCCTGAGAGAGAGCCTGTGCAGCAGCCTTGGAGGATGCATCAGCAGCTGCATGTGCCGCATTGGTGGAACCTTGCAGGTCGGTGACCACTTGGCGCAAAGTGGCCAGCTCATGAAGCAACATTTGGTGCTCGCGTTGAAAGTGCTCAAAATCAGCCATGATCTATGAAAGAAAAAGGAGGAAAACGAAGGAAAAGAATCAAGGAAAAAAAAGTAGCTAGAAAACGGAACTGTCAAACTGTCAAGCCACGATCCAGGAACCAGGAAGAGAGTAGGATTCCAAGAACAAGAAGGCTTGACTCAGGAACAGGACAGAGAGGAGGATAGGAACTAGGAACTCAGAAGCAAGACAGGAACAAGATAGGATCTGGGAGAGAAGGAACAGATAGGATCCGGGAACAAGACAGGAAGGCGCAGGACAGGATCCAGGAACAAGACAGGATCAGGAGCAAGACAAGGAAAGAAAAAGAAGCAAGGCAAGAACAAAACAAGACAAGATTGATCGTAGTAAACTGGTGTTGATAGTAACTGATTGTATAACAATTAGGTCGGAGCTTTTATGCTCACAACTCCAAGAGCTAATCTAGGCATGAGTGCTAAAAGTGGTTACATGCATGCAAAGTGACTATGCATGCAAAGGCTAAGATGAGTCACATGTCCCTTATCCTCTAGGCATATCCTGTGGCATATCCTGTAGGAATATCCTGCAACCGTATCCTGTATTCGGAATCCTGGTAGGAATATCTGTAGGAAAGTCCTGCAACCTGTATCTTATATCTGGAATCCTGTATCCTGTATCGGGTCGTGACAAGAATAAGGAAGTGAGCAGGATTCGAGAACAAGAAAGCTTGACTTAGGAGCAGGATCGAAAATTTTGAACTTGTCATAAATGACATATTTGCAAATATTGATGAAGATCATGTCAAAAATAAAACCAAGATCGAGAATTTTGAACTGTCATAAATGACATATTTGCAAATATTGATGAAGATCATGTCAAAAAATAAAACCAAGATTGAGAATTTCAAACTTGTAAATATTGATGAAGATCATGTAAAAAAATAAAACTAGTAGAACTAAGAACATAATTTGTCAAGTACCTTGTGAAACCTGAGATAACCATAAAGAGGGTCCTCATGAAAAGCATGAAAAAAGTAAAGTACATAACATACTAATTGAGCCAAAGCATGTGTTTTACTTGGTCCCACAAAATAAAGAAGATCCTTTACCATTATGAACATTGTAGCATGGTCTCGGAAACCAACATCAACATTTACCACCAACTCAAGAGCTTTAAGTGCATTTATTATTTGTTAACGCTATGGTTCCAAGTGTTTGTGCCAACCCAAATTCATAGAGACTAGGCAATGGTCTAAGTTCTAAAGATGATATAACACTTGCAACAACTAATGTCCATGATAAAACATCCACATCAAAAGCATGAATAATGATGAATCATAAATTTATAATTTTGTAATGTTAATGTCCATTGCACATGTTAACTCACCAATGCTTATTCTTCAACACTAAATGCACTGCAGCATGACCATATCCTACCAAAGTAAAAGATTGTGAAAATAAGCATAGAACTTATGAAATGACCAAACAATTGCTAAACATTCTTTGTCTTTAATTGAATAATTGAGTTTTGAACCACTAAGACTTTGACTTACATATGCAATAGCATGTCATTGATTAGACTTTAGATCTTCTTGCATAAGATCAACACTTAGATTGAAATTTGAAATATCAGTACAAAAAACAAAGAAATAAGAGAAATCAAAGTAATTGAGTAGAAGAACACATGTTAAAAATGGGTAAGAAACTTAAAAGGAAGACTAACATTTAAAAAACCACAAGAAGAATGAAGCAAATAATGTAATGGAGCCATTTCATCAACCAAATGTGGAAAGAATTGCGCCAAGTAAGTCACATTGCCCAATAATCGTTGAAGTTCATAATTTAGCCCCTAAATCTTCGTTGGATTTGAACAAACACCCTCGTGAGAAATAATAACTCCCAAATACTTCATAGAAGTCCAACCAAACTTGCACTTCAATAATTTTAATATTGGTCGATATTGTCACAAACGTAATAAGATATGTTCCACATGAGTTAAATATTTATCTCATGTATCAATTGAATACATCAAAAGATCATCCAAACACTCATATAAAAGATTCTAAACCTTGGATGATTTTGTCCATTGGCCATTAAAACATTGTTGAATCATTCATCAAACCAAAGGCATCATCGTTAACTCATATAACTCATTAGGTGTTTGAAAAGCAATCTTGGTTGCACTTGCTGAAGTGAGAGGAACTTGTAAATAGCCTAAAACCAAATCCAATGTCGTAAATCAACAACTTTTTCCCAATTTGTCAATAAGATCATCCATGTGTCGCATGGGATAATTATCTGGCACCATGAGGAACTTGTAAATAGCCTAAAACCAAATCCAATGTCGTAAATCAACAACTCTTTCCCAATTTGTCAATAAGATCATCCGTGTGTCGCATGGGATAATTATCTGGCACCATTACTTAAGGCCAAAAATTAATTATAAAATGCCTACCTTCATTTGCTTTGTCAATAATAAGAGGCTCAAAAGCCCATGATCTACGTACCGCTCCTATTTCGAACAACATGTGCCATCTCTTGCTTCTTTGACAAAGACTTTTGACATTGATTGGCACATCTTTTATATAAATCTAATGCTGAGTGTTGACTATAGTCTTCCCATCCGCCACTAGCTACTACAAATCTGAAAACCAACTAAGAAGCTTTTCTATATCCTTCTACTAACATTCTAAAGATGGATTAGGAGGAAAGACCACGTCTACAACAACCTAAAGAAATGTGCAAAACTCTAAATTTTATTGTAAATTGTGTTTGTAAAGAAGAGTAACCAAAAATGAACACCTCCTCTGTGTTGAAGTCCATATGCATACCCTCAACATGCATCTAATTAAATCAAAAAGCACATCATATAATTGGGAAGGCATGGCTTGAAGAGGCATATGTAATGCTTTAAAGGATTACCCTAATCAACATGGGAGGGAAAGACTTGTTGTTTTCGTACAATACTTGAAGTGTTTGCTGAGTAGGCTCACTGAAAGGGAGCATTGTGCCACCAAGGAATGTCAAATAGATGAAATTGCTGACTTAAAATTAAGAAGAATAAATACTGGGTTATCACACACAAAACCTTCAAAAGAAAAGATAGTAGGTTCTATCTCGAGTACCGTAGTAGCACCTTGTAACATCACACTACGAAAACACAATTTATCTATTGCACTGGTGATGGGAATTAGTTTTCCTACTCATTATCAAGAGGCAATATGTGCATCGAAGAAACTACAACTTCTATGTCTTACACACCTTGGCACATCGGTCATTGACGGTTGGCACAATCAGCAGCCAAATGCCTAAATCCATGGCATTCAAAACATGGTATTATTACCAAGCTCGCATTGTTGACCACATCCACAACCTCCATACCCACAACCATGTCCTTGTCTTCATCGTACGTGTTAAAATGCATCTTGCAAACTGAAACATCTACCTCCATAAGTTGTGGATGAGTAGTCAAAGAGAGAGGGGTTGGTCCAAGTAATTCAAGTTGAACATGAGTAGTAAAGGAAGCACCACCATCTTTAAGTGCTTGTGCAAATTACATGGCATCCTCCAAAGTTGTTGGGTGATGTCTACAAACAAAGACTCCGATAACACCAAAGACTTAACAAAATAACTTCTTTTTGACCACCTCAGATATATTAGGATCAACCCAAGCAAAATGTACTCCAAATTGTGCAGTTGTTTCACCACCCTTCCATTGTAACTACGAAACCTCATCCAATAACATGAAGGCATCCCATGACATCCAAACGTAATTGCCAATTCAGACAAAGACAAATCAATTGTTACCTTGAACATCAAAGCAAGTGTTGAAACCATAGTGTAACAAATCCATGCAAGCAAAGTGATAATTTGTGAAGTTGATGGAGGGGTACTATTGATGATATGCAACCACAATACAAAAGTGCTCTATTCAAGCATGCACCGCTCCCAAGAAAAAATTATGGCGAAAATGAAGACTATATCTTGTTGGATTGTGCCAAGACACAAACACAACGGGTCCCTTTGTAACACTATATGTGATTTTGTGCTGTAGCTTTTACCATTTAATACCACTAAATAATCACATGTGAGTAAACTACAAATGCAATTATTAGATACATGTGATTTTTAAATGTAATTTGCAACCATGATTATATAGTGTGGTTTTTTAAATTAAAAAATTATATGTAGTTAGTCAATGCATTTGCACATATGGTTTATGGTTACCATTTTATCCTTTTTTATTATTGTTATGTATATTAATATAACATATTTAATATTTAAAAGTTAATTAGTTAATGGTTTCCCAAGTGACATCTCTCTTTAGTTTCCCTATTTACATGTGAAGCTTCTATTAGGTGATATTCTTGCATAGTGAATATATATTCCTTATCTTCAAAAGCACATCCTCTTGCTCTTGCTCATGGTAGCAGCATTGATCCAATATCTACTATTTGATATTAGTTCTCTTACCACAAGAGGAGCTATCCTCGCATTCATGATCATACCTAGTATATTCTACAACAATCAAAATTATTAATTATCATATTAAACCATCGTAAATCACTTTAATGTTATATATTGCATAAAACTAATGTACACAATGCAAGTAAATTAGCAAACTTTCAAGTTGTAGTCATATTATGGTTTCATATAATTTGCAATCCCTTGAACAAATGGTGAGCTTAGGAAAAAATCATATTAAAGAAAGATTGAGATCAGCTAGCTAGCTAGACGATGTTGATTGTGTTATGGAAAAGAAGACCATAGCAACAATAAAAATTGATTGCAAACACCACGAACACGCTACTACTAAGAAGACCTCACACCACATAGTTTTTATCATAACTATTCTTTACTTTGGACATTAATTTTTATTACCTATAGAACTATCTAAGTGTTAAGGAAACATGTTCACTTTGTGCATTTGAATATTTAGTGATGGTTCAACTGGGTGTCATTAGGTATTTATAAAAACTTATAGGCAAAGCTAACACTTCCATCTAAAAAAATTCTCTTATTTTAATGTTATAATTGGTGAGTTTGGCATGTCGGACCCCTAGGGTGACCTTAACCCTAAGTTTTCCTTAACCCCATGCCCTAAACCCCTTGGGTTAGTGTTTAGGTGTCAATGAGTTATTAAGTTCAATTTACCAAGTATACGTTTATTTAAAACAAGATACTATGCTAACCCACTTTACAAAACATGAAAATCGAGGGGGGTCATATAAATTAAGTAGGATAAGTGTGAGAAAAACATGCCAGAAACTAAGAGGTGTATGGTTCCTTCTTCCTCATCAACATAAGCCTAACTTATGTTGTTAAAGCACATCATTTATGCTGCCCTAACTTCCGATACATCACACTGTAAGGATAGCATACCCTTATCACTGGTAAATCTATGCATGGGAGGTCATGTCGGAATACACGTTCCAATGGTCATAGTTTGAGGCATGTCTCCAACCTCCTCCTTCATGTCAAGTTAAGAGCAACACTCATAACTAAGCAGGGCACATTCATGTTATTATCCAACTATGAGCATGGGATCTTGGTTAACATATTCTCTTTATCAAGTTTCTGATGGTTCACATAGGGGTTCTAGAGTTGTCATCAGTGAGCCATGTTTGTGGCACCATATATAATGTTTGATTCTAAGGGGTCATGAGGAGATAGCCCATATCTTGAAATAGTGACACATGAAGATGTAACACTAAGTTATGTGACACACAGTACAACGCCTAAGGCACATTCTTTGGGATGGTCTCACAGACTTAACACCAAGGGGTGGGATACTCTAGAAAGCAAATGTGCTTATGCTCGCACCATGGTGTTAAACCTTAGGCATCTGCTCAAGAGAGGTTAGGTTGCATACATAAGTTATCATGACTCGATACAGGATATAGGATATGCCTATAGGATATATTTATAGGATATGCCTACAAGATAAGGGACATTATTTTTAGCTCATGCCTAGATTAGCTCTTGGAGTATCATTTTAGCTTATACTTAGATTAGCTTTTGGAACTGTGAGTATAAAAGCTCCGACTTAATTGTTGTACAATCAGTTACTATTAACACCAGTCATTCTACGATCATTCTTCTCATGTTCCTTGTTCTTGTCTTATTTATTGTTCTTGCCTTGCTCTTAAGTCAAGCCTTCTTGTTCTTATCATGCTCTTGGGTCGTGGCTTGACAATTTGATAGTAACTGATTGCATAGCTCTTCAATTTTTAGTTACTTTTTTTTCTTGGTTCTTCTCTCTTGTTTTCCTTCTTTTTTCTTTTACAGATCATGAGCACCAAATGTTGCTTCATGAGCTGGCCACTTTGCGCCAAGTGGTCATAGATCTGCAAGGTTCTACCAACGTGGTGCATGCAGCTGCTGATGCATTGTCCAAGGTTGCTACACAAGCTCTCTCTTAAGCATCCGTGGTTTTCTATCCATTGAACTTTTCTTCGGAGCCAAAAATCAGTGTGCTGAAGAAGTTAAGTGGCAATTGCGTCGATTTTCAAGGTTTCCTGAATCAAATCAGGCTTTTGATTCACATGCAACCATGTCGCTACTCAACTATTGCACAAAAGGTTTTAACATCTTTACTAGTTGGATCCCCACAGGCTTGGGTTGCCCTTTGCTAGAAAATAACGACCCATTGATGGAAGACTTTAAAGGATTCATGGTTGCCTTTGAAACCTGCTTTGGAGATCCTGACAAGTACCATTTCGCATGTACAAAGTTAAGGTAGCTTGCACAAGGATTCCGACCATTTTCCGTTTATGCATTCGAATTTCAGCAACTTTGCACGAACATTCTATAGGACAAGATTGCATTGATCAAAACTTCCGTTTTGGGTTGTGGGATGACATGAATGACCTTCTCCTTACGTTATCAGATGCCCAAATCTTAGCAGAGATCATACACCAGACTATTCGCTATAACAATCGTTTGCTTGAGAGTCATTAAGAAAAATTCTGTTAGCAGTTCTTGCAAGCCAATCCTGTAGCTATAACACATGTTCCTACGACATCTTCTGGAGTAGTTCTTATGGAGGTCAACAAATACAAGCGCGGCCCACTTTTAGCTGCTGAAAAGCAACATCGTTGCAGTGAGAACTTATGCTTGTATTGTGGTGTAAGTAGGACATAAGGTGGTAGAATGTCATATTAAAGCCAGGAAGTTCAAGACACGTGAAGTTTAATCGAAAAACTTCAATGTCCACTTTATTTAAGAGCCATGAAATTGGACGTAGGCGCATGCTCCATTGGTGCTGCTCACATCATTCCATCACTCAAGTTTTCTATACACATTCACCTCAATAATCGAGAGCTCAAGGAGCCTGCCCTATTAAAACTAGTGCAAATGCATGCTTCATGAAAGACACTTTTGTAACTCAACATGGCATTCAAGTGGTAAAGTTGAAGCTTGTAGTTCCTATAGAGGTTGCAGACGGTCATTTGATTGTTCTAGCGTAGTTACCCATGCTACCACACCTCTTTCTTGCACCCATGGCGCATTCAATTGTTCAATTTCCTTTAGCTTCATCAAGACTCGGACGATTCCTATTGTTTTGGGCATGCCATAGTTCGTGGTTGTAAATCCTCATATTGATTAGAGGTCTAGGACGCTTACATTTTCCTCTCCAGTAGCCAGGATTAATCCTGTACCTTCCTGCATGCAAGATATAACCTTAGTGTCTGAGGGAATTTTACCTACTATACTATGTTGACGGACCCTAGATGTAGTGAGAAACAACCCTGCTTAGTGCACTACAGGATTGACTGAGCCTGCTCCTATATCAGTGTCGAATGTTCCTCCTCAACAGGATCCACCTCCTATCAATTCGTCAAACATTTGTAGGCTCTCCTCACTTCTGTGTGTTCATGGACTTTTGTACAGGGTTCTTCCAATCATGTACATTCGTCAAACTCAACATAGGTTTTTCCCAATCTTGCCTCTTTTCATTACTCTACTTCTGTTCCATCCCCCAAGATCTTTCCTCTTTTTCATTCATAGCTCCTTCCTCCTCTCCACATTCTTACCACTATCATGCATGAACTTGTTACTGATCCTGCTCATTTACATCTTTTTGCTTTTCAAGTAACTCCTACGTCCTCTTTTACTTCTCTTATATCTGACTCTCCTATTTTTCAATCTTCTTCTCCTTCTCCTTCTCTTATTTCTTCCCTACCATTCAAGTATCACTCCTTTCAGACATTTTTAATAAGCACAAGGCTGCAGTTCTTCATATTTGTATGTGTCTTCATGTTTCAGATTCTCTATTAGTCACACACACACACACGTATAACACATTGTATATTGTTCAACGATACAAAATTGGAGGTTCTTTGTCAGTACATCAAGGACAACTTAGCATATGACTTCATTTATTACTCAAAGTCCCTTGTAGAACCATTATCTTCTTTTTCAAGAAGAAAGATGGGAGTTTGCATTTGGTTGTGTACTATAAGGGTTTGAATCAAGTCACCATCCGGAACCAATACTCGTTGCCATTCATCCCGAAACTTCTCGATCGGCTAAGAGGAGTAAAGGTGTTCACGAAGATTGACTTACGAGGGCCATATAATCTTGTACAAATTCGTGAGTGGAAGATTACCTTTCGTACAAGGTATGGACATTTCAAGTACACGGTGATGCCTTTTGGACTTACAAATGCCCCAGTTGTGTTCCAACACATAGTGAATGACATCTTTCGTAACTTCTTAAACTAGTTTGTGGTGTCTACCTCGATGACATACTGATTTTCTCCAAGGACCAGACAACACATAATAAACAACAACTAGTTTTACAGAAGCTTCGCGAGCATGGCATGTATGCAAAATTGAAGAAGTGTTTTTTCGACAAGGATACTATGGAGTTCTTGGGCTACATCGTCTCTTTGTCGGCATCTCAATAGACATCCACAAAGTGAAGACTATTGTGAAGTGGGAGAGGCCTAAGTATGTACGAGACGTACAATGTTTTCTTCACTTCGCAAATTTCCATAGGCGATTCATACATGACTTCTCCAAGTGTGTACTTCTGCTCATGGAACTCACCAATTGCACAAGGGTTTTCTTTTGGTCCGACAAGGCAGAACATGCATTCACAACACTTAAGGACGCATTCATGACAGCTCCGATTTTAGCACATCCTAATCCTTCTCGTCCCTTCTTCATTACAACAAATGTTTCGAACTTTGCAGTAGGTTCTATTCTATCACAAGTTGGGCGTCACTTCTTAAAAGGTGTTGTGCATCCTGTACAAGTTCTTACGATCACAAGAACTTTGAGTTTTCAAACAGCTCGAGTTCTCAATTAGCGACAGGCTAGGTGGGTAGAATTCCTATCACATTTTGATTTTATCATCGTCTATAGGCCTGATTTTTGGAATGGCAAAGCAGATGCATTGTCTAAGCGCTCTTACCTTGCATTGACCCCGGATGATTCTGCATAAGACTGTTAAAAGCAAGTGTTGTTGGGTCTTGATCAATTTCGACTTGCGGCACTACAGATTCATCAGGCCCTAGCAAATTCAGCACTTTTACAAGGATCCATTTGTAATTAGCTACAGACGACTTGGCGAAGGATGTGTTCTTACACATTTGTCCTAACATTGCAAATCCTTTCCCTAGTTCCGTACAGATTATAAGATGTTTGCCATACATAATGGACTCATGTACATTCATGTTGGTGTTTACAAGACTCACATGGTACAGGATTGTCATGATACCCCAGCTACATAACATTTTGATGTGGCCAAGACAGTTGAGTTGATGACTCATAACTATTGATGGCATGGGTTGCGAGGTTTTGTGGAAAATTTTATACGAAATTGTGACACCTGCAACAAGTCGAAGATGCCTCATCACGTGTCCTCTAGTCTTCTTCATCTTCTTCCTATTCCCTTGCTCCTTGGAGATCCATTTCTATGGATTTCTTCACAAATCTTCCTCCTCATGGATTTAATGCAATTGTTGTGGTGATTGACTGTTTCACCAAACATGTTCATTTCATGCCCTGTAACAAAACGGCTATAGGCCAAACAACTACTGAGTTGATGATCTGCAAAGTGTTTCGACATCATGGTCATTCTGAGAGCATTGTTTTTTATCAAAGCCCACAATTCATGTCCAAATTTTGGCGAGAGCTTTTCTCTGGAGTCTACAAGTTAAAGCAGATCTTTCTTCAGGATATCATCCACAAACTGATGGGCAGTTAGAATGCACAATTTAAACCTTGGAGCAGTATCTTCGCTACTTCATCAGTTACTAATAGAACAACTGGTTGGACCTTCTTCCTATGGTGTAGTTTACTTACAACAACTTCATTCATGCATTTATATGTTAGACACCTTTCTTCGCTCTTACATGCTACCATCCACATTTTGACTTTGCTCCTCATGCTTCTCCTTCTTCCGCTCATGTAGTACAGAATTGTCTCCAGCATCTTCTTCAGATACAGGACGATCTTCGAGTTCATCTTCAACAAGCACAGGAATGGTACAAGCATCACGTTGATGCTTATAGTCAATCGACACCTATATACAAGGTTGGTGATCTTTTGTGACTTCTTCTAAGCTGGATTTTTAACAATTGGGCCCTTACAAGATTGCAGTTGAGGTCAATCCTATAGCTTTCTGATTAAAACTACCATTTACTATGAATGACGTTTCATAGTAAATGACGTTTCATAGTAAATTTGTTTCACACTTCTTTGTTGAAACCGTATCATCCTTCTTCTCCCCCTCATGTGGTCATTTACGATAAACCTGAGTACAAAGTTGCAACCATCCTTAATTTTCATCTTCATCATCGCCAACTTCAATATTTGATAGATTAGAAAGGTTATTTGATCGCACTTGAGAACCTGCATCCAATTTACTTAATGCTTCTTTCAAAGTTGCTCCTTTCCATCAACGTTATCTTGCTAAACCAGGTACTAGGACTCGTGAAACTCATCCTTAAGAAGGAGGTATTGTCGCAACCCGATACGGGATACAAGATATGCCTACAGGATATATCTACAAGATTTACCTACAGGATATGCCTACATAATATGCTTATAGGATATACTTACATGATAAGGGATATTATTTTTAGCTCATGCCTAGATTAGCTCTTGGAGTATCATTTTTAACTTATGCCTAGATTAGCTTTTGGAGTTGTGAGTATAAAAGCTCTGACCTAATTATTGTACAATTAGTTATTATTAACACCAATCATTTTACGATCATTCTTGTTTTGTTCCTTGTTATTATCTTGTTCTTTACTCTTACTTTGTTCTTGCTTTGCTTTTAAGTCAAGCCTCCTTATTCTTATCCTGCTCTTGGTAAGTGTGTTATTAACACATCTAGCTAGGGGGTGTTCTTCTTAAGGTTTAGGAGTTGAACAACTTAAGCTTGATATCAAGAACTCTTTCGTGAGGCATTTGTAATGTCGTGTACTTAGAGTTATTCAAATTTAGCCGTAGGGAGTTTACTTAGCAAAACACTTGTGTTTGCATATGACATACACTCATGTTCTCATTAAGTATTAACCCTAGGTATATGGACATTTAAATTAAACTCTCAAAGTCATCTTAAGTATTAACCCTAGGTATATGGACATTTAAATTAAACTCTCAAAGTCATCTTAAAAGACTTAGTGTTACTCACAAGATATTAACATTAATTAATTACTTAACAACTCCTTTAGGTAAAAACTCAGACATATCATATGTACATGATATATACATGTAAAGAGGAAAAAGAACTGAGAAAACACACACCTTTCATCCATACGGCAACATTGATCCGAAGGTTCGCTAGAACCATGGCACCTCTGAAATTGATCTCACTTTTTATCAAACAATTGTCTTCCTTTTCCATGTGGTGTGTATACAGAGCTTTCCTTGTTCATGATAAATTTGTGTTAATTTCATCTTTATCCTTCCATTTTCCCATCAATAATGTCCTGACACTCATGTATCTGTCAAAGTTCACAAGTAAATAACAGTATAGTGTGTGTGCATGCACTTGTGTGTGTGGGGTATGTTTCTATATGTGTGTGTGTAGAACTATCCTAATTTGACGGGTGTCTGTGCATGTAAAATAAAATCGAGTGCTATTTCGCTTGTATACTGTAGCCTCACGCTTGAGTTTTAGGGTGGAGATGTCACATTGGGTTTCTCATGTGGTGATAACCCCAGAGAAAAATGGTAAGTGGCGGATTGAATAAAATATAAAAGAAACATGCGTAAATAGTGTTATTTATTTTAGTTTTCTATCATCAAACATGTCACTTGTGGAGGCTTCAGAGGAGTAACAACATCCTCAACTCTTGAGCATTTCAAAAGAAGAGATGTTAGTGTAAGTCTTGCATCCACATGTTGAGGAGTTCTTCTTCGGTGATAACTCTGCTGAATGTAAGGTATATATATACATATATTACGTATCAATAAACATAAAACTATATACTAAAATTATATAATCAATTAGTGAGTGAGTGAGAGAGAGAGAAAGAAGGGACAGATATACAAAATATGCATAAGTGTGAGGAGGCAGTTTTTTTAACACTGTAACGGCATGTGTGTGTGTGTGAGAGAGAGAGAGAGAGAGAGAGAGAGAGAGAGAGAGAGAGGGAGAGGGAGAGGGAGAGGGAGAGGGAGAGGGGGGTGGGTGGGTGGGAGATGTAATAGATACATAAATAAAGATGTGTATGTAGTACCTTTGTAGTAGACTTGAATGGCATCCTCTGCACTCAGCAATTATCAAAGACAGCATGCACAAAAAATCAATTAACTTAGTATATGTGTGTTTGTACTTGAGCGTGCATGTTTTATTAAGTTCACAATATAATTTGCAAGCACGTATAAATTGCTAACTAAACGTCAATAAACGATTGTTAAAATCACATCTATATACACAGCACATGCACATGAGAGGATGAATGATTATGTGTGTATATATATCTTACATGACATTATTAAAGAATCACACATACTAGGGTTTTAAATTTATCTTAAAATAATGTATATTATATAATAATTTATAATGTAATTTTAAAGGGTGTACATGTATAATAAAATGTACAAATTTGTTAATGTATAGCAGTTTATCACTTTATTATTCTTCACATTTAATAATAAAATCAATTTATTAATTATTTATAACAATGTAATTCTAAATGTGTTTTATAAAACATAATTAAGTAATATAAATTATTAATTTAGACATCATAAGAGAGTTTTATAAAAAAAAAAATAAATATAGACAAACTTTTTTTAATTAATAATATTAGGTGTGTGAGAAAGGAGATTAACATTTAATGACAAGAGTATTTTATAATATGTCAAACAAAAAAAAGATCACATGTGATTCTAACATGTCAATTAAAAAATTACACTCACACAAATGTTATATGTCAAAACCACACCTCCTAAAAATATAACAATCTATACATACAGACATACATAGATATAGATTCACAAACACCCACACACTTCTAATGGAGATGCAGCGATTATATATGAATTATAGAAAAGTATATGTACACAAATAAATGTGAACCCACCTTAAGCTCCGCCAGGTTCGTTGAGTAGCTTTAATCCTGAACTTACAAGAACAAGGGAGCAGTTAAAGCACATATTATAAACATTTATACATGTGTATACAGAGTATACACATGCATACACGCACGCACGCACACACATACACAATATTACTCACCTCCTTTAAAACAGAAGTTAAGGATGCAATTGAGGTCACTCTAGTATTTCCCAAAATTGTATTAGAGCATCAACATTGGGAAGCTTGAAATATATATTAAAAAACAAGTTAGATTAACAACCAAGATATATAAATATATTTTATACAAATGCATATATATGCATATATATAAGGGTGAAAAGGGTAAATACCAGGTAATGGGAGGCAGAAAATGTCAAATGTGGCAACTGTTGTGAACAAGATTGCACAAAGGGCTTCCGCAGTGGATATCATCGCGAAAGATATACTTCCTCATTCCACAATTGCGATCGCTTTAGAGTGTCTCTTGAACTTGCATTTACGATTCATCTGAAACACACAAAATGCACACACACACATAAGAATCAATACATCAAAATGTACATATTAAGCACACAAGCACACGCCCACGCGCGCACACAGATTTGTGCTCACCTCGCAGATCAACATAAACCCTAATTTAGATTAAACTAATTAAACCTGGTCGATGTCGCGAGTGCGAGTTCTTCCCTGATATAATATATGGCTTGTGTTACTATTATGTTTCTAAAGCTTAAATTATATGATAGTTTGCACAGACAAGATGTGCTGCCTAGAGCAAGGAATGAGGAGAAGACTGCAGAAGATATCCTGGACAAGTTTACTGTCTAGCAAGGAACGAGGAGGAGACTGCAGATGTACTGCCTAGAGTAAGGAATGGGGAAGACTGCAGAAGAATATCGCTGAACAAGATGTACTGTCTAGAGCAAGGAATGAGGAGAAGACTGCAGGGGGGGTGTGCAAACTATCATATAATTTAAGATTTAGAAACATAATAGTACTCTGTAGACATACATTATATCAGGGAAAACTCGCACTCGCGACATCGACCAGGTTTAATTAGTTTAAATCAAATTAGGGTTTATGTGAGTAGATTACAGATTTTATACACATATATATATAAATAAAACTATACTCAATTAAGTTACTAGAAGACCATGGTGAAAGTGGACAAGATGTACTGTATAGAGAGGAGAAGACTCCAGAAGATATCACCAGATAAGATGCCCAAAATTGTATTAGAGTGTTGGAATGGGAGTTAATTTGTTTTTTTATATTTGAAGCTTCCCAATTCCGGACGCTCTAATACAATTTTGAGCATCTTGTCCGGTGATATCTTCTGGAGTCTTCTCCTCTCTATACAGTACATCGTGTCCACTTTCACCATGGTCCTGTAATTGAGTATAGTTTTATTAATAATATATATATATATATATATATATATACACGTGTATAAAATGTAAATTATGTATAGCAGTGTGTGTAGGCACATACTCAACAGACATGTATCCCAGACTGATGTGCTATTTCCCTCCTGATTACTGTTCATGAGAAGAGCTTGAGAACATTATTTGTTGTAGGCATTTGTATATGAACAGTTGCTCCTTGGCAGTTGCAATAAGGCACAGTCACTTCGATTGCAATCAAAATTAAATATTTCATAGTTAATTAAGACTAACTTAATTGAATGACATATGTTAACAATTTTAGTATAATTACTAATTAAATTTATTAATATATAATTTATATAACTTAATATAGAGCATAAATTTGGCAATAAATCACTGTTTTATAATTAATAATTCTGCATCTCACTCTGGCAGCTTTAACTTTTATGCGCTTATCTGCAGTAGTCTGTTTTGTCCAACAGTTAAACACTATACAACTTATTATTAACATGCTAAGTATCAACATAAAATAGAAAGAAAATATAAATCTAGAAACTATAATAATTTTTTGTAGAACTAGTGTTATTACCTTCATTTGAGGTGATTGTTGGCCCTTTCCCTTTTCTGTTTGCGAAACAACAGACCATAGCAATCTAATTAGAAACCCTAACCTGGGAAAAAGAAATCCCATTACAATCTAGAATATAGTTGTTCTCCCACCCATTGTTCTGACTGTTACTGTATCTCCAGAAGTGGTACCGTTAAAAAAAAGGAGAAAGTAATGCTCAAGCACTCTCTTTATTTATTTCAATCTTATTTGGCTTTTCAATGTACTAATGATTTTAAAACATATTCTCTTATGTGGCAAAATGGCTAAAAAACATTGAGTCTGTGCATTACTAACTGTATAATTTAATATTAATTATTTAAATTGTTTAATGTAGATAAGCATAAGTGTCAACGAGCTCAGCTGAGTTTCACCTTTCATATTTGTACAAGTGTCATATCAAAGTCCTTAATGCAAAAAAAAAAGAAATTATGTATTTCACACAAGTTTTTATTTCTTTATAATTAGCTTATAATTACATTTTAATTTACTAGATTTATATTAATAATTACTCTTATGTGTTTATAAACACGTATATGAATATAGGATATAATATAATATTATATACATACATACACACACACACACGTGCGTGTGCTTTACTAAATAAATGGTCTTTGGAGCATATGTATACATAAATATAAATGTTTTTCGTTGGTTAATACAGATATGCGTGTGTTTATTCTTTGACATAATTTATTAATATATCATGAATATAGAATTTAACTATTGATATCTTTATTAATTTAAATTACTTTAAAAAACATCAATCTTAAACACTGATTGAGATTCTTTAAGTATATTATTTTCCCAAATATTATTGTTATTCTTTGTTTAGTTTAAAATAAATTTAATATATCTAGCAGTGCATTTATGTTTTATATGTCTACATAAGTATGAGACATACATACATAAGACATCTTCTTTACATTTTAAAAACAATTAATATCATTACCTGTATTATTTGATTAAATAACATTAATTCATTATAATATTAATACTCTTATATTTATTATTATCAAAAGAAACTTAAGTTTTTTTTCTTATTAAATATAAATTTATATAACTCATACACAAAATGAACCAGCTAATTCTTATTAATATTAGATGAAACATAAAAAGAAAGTGATAATAACAAAGTTTAAGTTTTAATTTGTTAAAATCCACTTAAATAACTACACATTACCTAGTTAAGGATTTTATTTCAAATTATAAGGTCATGGTTCTTATTCTATGAGAGCCATTGAAATAAATCGTATATCATTCAATACAAATACTTCAATTAAAATTATAGATTTGATCGTATTAAGTTCATTCTAATTAAGAACTTTGAAGTTCTAAAATCTAATTAACATATTTACCTCACTTCAATGTATAACTAATTATTTTTAGTAATGATATTAGGGTTGTCTGGATTGTTGTGGCACTATGTGCTTATCATTTACTTTGCAATTACATTATCAGCCTCTGTACTTGTACTGCAACTATAAAATATGATACTCATATACAAGAAAGTCTAGTAAATGAACGTAGCCGTAGCCCAATTTACACGAGTGTATGTTATAAAATAAGTCATATGTAGCAAGACATAATACATTAATAAGACAATATTTAGCCAAGTGAAATTAGTGAAGTCTAGCCATCGGTGAATAAGACCTGAGAACTTTACTCCAGTTACTAGGTCTGCACTGCATTAAATGAGGTTTTGTTACTAGACTCTAGTATAGTACCAAATATGTACAGTATTTATGTGACTAGAACATACATATTAACACAATCTTTGCTTACTGAGTACATGCATATGTGAACTATTTATCTGTGTATTCTTAGACATACATGTGTGTACATGTACACGTACGAAGCATGGGAGAGGTGACTTTAAAACCTAAACCCTAAACTAGTTGTGTACATGTATATAATAAATGTTTCTGGTTTAGTGAAGAGTTGCAAGCAACCAAGATGAATCATTTCTATGTTGCATTGGAGGCTAAGCCTTATAGAAAGTGATGTTATATGTTTATTTGTGATTATTGTGGCTGAAATTTTATAATATTTCTATAAGATGCCTTGAGACTTTCTAAAACACTTAACCATAATAATTAATTAGGATTCAATTGCAGATTATAATATGCATGTATGACTTGGTCTTTCGGACTGGACGAAACGTTTTCTAGAATGTGAAGAGCATGCTTCCTCATGAAACAACAAATAAGTATTTCTTTGCACAGATTTCAGAATGTGCATGTATATTGGATTAATCTTGTTATGGATGATTTAAGATGATATATATATATATATATATATATAATGCTTTAATAATAAAGGTTATAACTATAACATTTCCATATGGGAAACAGTCCAAAAATTTCCATGTGGGAATTTGAAAATTCCAGAATGAGATATACAAAGAAGAGTTTTAATGTATGTATATATGTATGAATTTATGTAAACAGTATCATGGGTTTGAGTATTTTGATTTATCTAAATGACTTTACCACTGTGATAATAATGATACTTAGAACCACTCTTTCCATCCAGATCTAAATACATACAACTAAATAATAGTTATGAACTGACTAACCATTGATTGAGAGTACATTCTTTTGAAGTTACAGGTTAAAGGGTATGTTGGAATACAAGTAATCTAATTAACTTTGAGCGTTTTGAGGAGTAAAATAAATTAAAAAATAATTAAAAATTAATCCTTTAATTAAAATTTCACTTGTAATTGCATATGGGAAGAGGGAGTTACAAGGCAAAGGATCCTTCGTATGTTATAAATCTTAAGAATTGTATTGTCATGTGTATTAACGGGACGATTATGATATACATCCCTTTTGTATTAGTGGTAATTAATTAATAACATATATTTAAGAAAATTTATATATACCAGGTTTTTTTCATTCACATATAAAACATTAAAATACTTAATTAATTATGATTAACCCTTATCAATAATAGTGATAGGTATGAATATGATATGGCTAAGAAGTGATTCTTACTGAGATACAAGTTTTATAGAGGTAGGACTCCTTTTAGAAGCACTTAACAAGGTAGCCCACGCCCAATCATCTGCCTCAAAAGGCATATTCTCAACGAGTTCACAAGCATCCTCAAGACGTCCAGCTCTGGCTAACAAATCAACAACACATACATAATGTTCCACGTTAGGAGGAATCCCATAACCCCCATCCCACTAAACAAATCCCGCGCATGACCCAAATCCCGCGTGACTACAAGCAAACAACAAAGTCACGTAGGATATACTATCTGGCAATATCCCATCCAGCTGCATGTACATAAAGAGCTCTATAGCAGTCCTCCCCCTCTCGTTCTGTGCATATACCAACATCATCGCATTCCATGCCGCATCGGTCCTCAGGAGCATTCGGTCGAACACGTATCTCGCATCCCCAACTTTCCCACATTTCCCATACATGTTCACCAATGAAGTCGCGATGATGAAGTGGTTTTGGTATCCCTCCTCTGCAATTATCTTGTGGAACATCTTACCTTCTCTTGTTAACGAGTTCTCTGCACACGTATCTACCATGATAATATAAGTGACCTCGTCGGGTTTTACTCCTTCCAGGTCCATAATTCCCGGTAGCCTCAGGGCTATCTCGATATGCCCAGTAACGACGTATGCCTTCACCAAAGCCGTCCACGACACCACGTTTCTCTCGGGGGCACTCGCGAAAATGCTCTTTGCCTCCTCCAGGAGCGCACCGTCGGAATACGCTGTCAGGATGGAGTTCCACGAGGCAAGATCGTGCTCCGGCATGAGATCAAACATGGAACGTGCGTCCCGTACGTATCCGCTCTTTGCATCCCGCGACCATGCACGTCCATGATATCACGTTCCTGTGTGGCATCTGGTCGAACAAGGAGTGCGCCTCTTCCATGTCGTAATGGATGGAATATCCCTGGAGAATCGCATTCCACGAGACCGTGTTCCGCACAGGCATCGTGTCAAAGATCTCTCTGGCGGACTCGAGGTCGCCGTGGTAGGCGTTTGCCGTAACGAGTGCAGTATATGTAACGACGTCCGGGTAAGGCATCTGATTAAGCAGCTCATTTGCTTCCTGTAGCTCCCCTCTCTGAGAGTATGCTTGTATCATCACGTTCCATGTGACAGTGTTGGGAAAATCTAGGTGGTCGAAGAGTTTCCGAGACTCCTGCATTTGCCCATTCTGGGCAAATGCAGAAATCATCGTGGTCCACGCTATAACATCTGGGTCAGGAATCGAACTGAAGATCTCATATATTTGTTGAATGTCCCCCAAATGCATATACATACTCAAAGCTGCATTCCATGAAACCGAGTCTCTTTCCGGCATCGAATCGAACAAGGACTTAGCCAGGTGGGGATGCCCGGTCTGGGCATATGCCGAGAACATGATATTCCACGTGTATATGTTTTTATAGTGCATCGAAGTGAATACGGCTTTTGCTAGAGCGAGGGAATGGCAGCTTGCGTACATTTGTATGAGGAGGTTTGAGATGTACGTGTCGTTTTCGTATCCGTTGTTGCGTATGTGTATGTGGAGTTGCTTGCCTTCCATTAAGGCTCTGGAGTCTCTGCATTGTCTTAAGAGGTGTGCGTAAGTGGCTGTGTCTGCCTTGAGGCTTAAGTTGTTCAGTGCTTCAGTCAGCTTGTGCACCCTCATGCATTTACCATTGATTGTAACTTTTATACCTACATTTTTGTTTAAATTTATTCTAAGTTTTTATTTTAATATTAACTAGGTAAATAGTATACGTTTTTTTATTTAATACATAAATGATATGATTAATCAGGAGTAAAATGTCAATGGTTCCATTGTTATCTAATTTTTTTAACAAGAACAAAACAAAATAAAATCACATAGTAGATAATAAAATCCTTTATTATTAGAATTCAAATATGGAGAATAACAATGTATTATTTATGTTAAAATTATAATTTTAGTTCAGGATTCCGATCTTATTAATACTTATGCTTTAATTTGGTCATTATCTTGGGATCTTAAATGTATATTTTTAACATATAATATATTCTTTATAAATGACTAAAAGGAAAGAAAAAAAAAAAAACAATTACTTGTTTTAACAAATCTATGTGATTAGTATTAAAATGTTTATTAATAAACTTAATCATTTTAAATTATTATGAATATTATTATGTGATTATTTTAAATTATAATTACATTACAGAAATTGTAGGACACTTATTCTTTATTATATATGGTCATTATTTTGTTACGAAATGTTATATTAATCCACCTACTCATGTATGTTGCTCATTACATAATGTTATATTAAAGAATATTAAGAAGTTATGTTATTATTTATTTAGCTGTAATGTTCTTATTTATTTTACTATATGATATAACTCCAAGATGATGAGTATAATGAAATGAAGGTATGTTAGTTTAAATTTTGAAATTAAATGCTTACATATACCCATAAAAACCATTAAAAAAATTAGTGATTAAACCTTAAGCTCATCATAATAATTAACCATACCATCATAATTTTTACCACAATAAAACTAGTGATTAAAATTTAGACTCACTATAATATCTAACCATACCGTATTAAAACCATGTTTTATGGAGTAGAACTCACCAATGGCTAAACTTTGAATTTACTATAATAACTAGTCATATCATGTTAATAACCATGTTTTTTGAGTAAAAACCATTATAAAAATAAGTGGTTCAAACTTCAAATATATCATAATAGCTAACCATATCATATAAAATACCATTATAAAATCAATGGATGAACTTTGAATTAACCAGACTAGATAGAAAGATAAGACATAAAAACCAATTCAAAACACCATGTGTCACACGTTATCCAAACCACCTTTTAAAAACAAACATATAATTTTAAAAATAATTTATGTTTTCACTAAAAAAAACATGATTTTTTGATAACAAGTCACATCACATGCTTTTACTAAAAAAAAACCATTTAAAAACCAATGGTGGAATTGAACTAACCATTTTTGAAAACCATGTTGGGTAAAAACCATGTGATGTGACTTGTTAGATTTGCTAACTTTTACTAGTGTTTCATCAAGGACTTCTCAAATATCGGATTGCCAAGTTGATAACAAAGTTCTAATAGATGACTAAGGTCAACACAACTTTTGAGATGTTGAAGTGTGCTTTCACCAGTGCCCTAATTCTTATACATTTAGAGCCTATCAAATTGTACATCATAAAGATTGATGCTTTGGACTACAATGTGTTATCACAAGAGGGTCCTAACCACAATGGCCACCACATGGCATTCCACTCCCACAAGTTCACAATTGCCAAGGTCAATTATGACTTTTAATAAAGACATTTGTTTCTAAAAGAATCACCATACCTTACCATTATTATAATTTTTTTATGACTACTCTTTACTTTAAACATTAATTATTGATACATACTAAGCTATGTTGACAAGCCAGTGTCACAACCGATACAGGATACAGGATGCAGGATACAGGTTTCCGGATACAGGATACAGGATACGGGTTACAGGATATACCTGCAAGATATTCCTACAGGATATACCTATAGGATATGCTACAGGATATGCCTAGAGGATAAGGGCCACTATTCTTAGCTCATGACTAGATTAGACTCATGACTAGATTAGCTTGGAGTTGTGAGCATAAAAGCTCCGACCTAATTATTGTACAATGAGTTACTATCAACACCAGTCTTACTACGATCAATCTCGTCTTGTCCTGTTCTTGTCTTGATTTCTGTCTTGTTCCTGTCTCGCTCCTGTTTCCTGTTCTGCTCGGATCTTGTCCTGTTTCTGTTTTGTTCTTGGATTCTGTCCTGCACCATCCTGTCTTGCTCTTGGATCCGTCATGTTCCTGGATCCCTCCTGTTCCTGTTCCTGTTCCTAGTTCCTGTCCTGCTCTCGGTCCTGCTCCTGAGTCAAGCCTTCATGTTCTTGGAATCCTGTTCTCTTCCTGTTTCTTGACAGCCAGAAGAAATGGTTCCTTTAGTGCACTTGAGTATTTAGTGATCAGTTGGCTAGGTGTCATTACATATTTGTAAGAAACTTTGAACGAAGTTAATACTTCTATTTAAAAAACTCTTACCTGTCAAGCCACGATCCAGGAACAAAAAAGTGAATAGGATTTCGAGAACAAGGAAGCTTGACTTAGAAGTAGGACAAGGAACAAGACAGGGAGCAGGACAGAAACTAGGAACCAAGAACAAGACAAGAGCAAGAGGCAAGGAGCAAGACAAGACAAGATTGATCGTAGAAAGACTGGTGTTGATAGTAACTGATTGTACAACAATTAGGTTGGAGCTTTTATACTCACAACTCCAAGCTAATCTGGTCATGAGCTAAAAATAGTGACCCTTATCCTCTAGGCATATCTTGTAGTATATCCTATAGGCATATCCTATAGGAATATCCTGTAAGCATATCCTGTAGGTATATCCTATAGGCATATCATGTAGGTATATCCTGCAGGCATATCTTGTATCTTGTAACCTGTATCTTGTATCATGCATCATGTATCGGGTCGTGATAACACCTCCTCCTTAAGGATGAGTTCCACGAGTCTTGGACCTGATTTAGTAAGATAACGCCAATGAAAAGCAACAACTTTAAAAGAAGCATGGAGTAAGTTGGATACAGGTTCTCAAGTGCGATCGGTAGGCAAATAACCTTTCCAATTCACCAAGTATTAAAGTTGGCGGCGATGAAGATGAGAATCAAGGATGGCTGCAACTTCGTACTCAGGTTCATCATCAATAACCACAGAAGGGGAGGAGAAGAAGCACGACCAGGAAGAAAAGAAGGATGATACGGCTCCACAAGAGGTGTGAAACACATGATGAAGTTTCATCGTAAATGGTAACTCGAGGCGAAAAGCTACAGGATTGACCTTAGCCACAATCTTGTAAGGGCCCAATAATTGAAAATTCAACTTAGAAAAGGCATGTTGGTGCGAATATGCCGACGAAGAAGCCACACGAGATCACCAATCTTGTATGCAGGTGCCAGTTGACGATGAGCATTAGCATAACACTTGTACCGTTCCTGTGTCTGCTGAAGATGAACTCGGAGATCCTCATGTACCTGACGAAGATGCTGGAGACGATCCTGTACTGTAGAAGCAGAAAAGGAGAAGCAAGAGGAGCAAAGTCAAAACGTGGATGGTAGCCTATAAGAGCAAAGAAAGGTGTCTGGCCTATAGATGCATGAACGGAGTTGTTGTAGGTAAACTCTGCCATTGGAAGAAGGTCCAACCAGTTATCCTGTTGGTAACTGATGAAGCAGCAAAGATATTGCTCCAAGGTCTGAATCGTGCGTTCTAGCTACCCATTGGTTTGTGGATGGTATTCTGAAGAAAGGTCCGCTTTAACCTATAAACTCCGAAGAAGTTCTCGGCAAAACTTGGACATGAATTGTGGGCCTCGATAAGAAACAATGCTCTCAGGAAGACCATGGTGTCAGAATACTTCGTGGATCACCAACTCAGCGGTTGTTTGGCTTGTAGCAATCTTTTGACATGGTAGGAAATGAGCTTGTTTGGTAAAAGGGTCAACCATCATAAGAACTGCATCAAATCCACAAGAAGGAGAAAGATCTGTGAGGAAATTCATAGAAATGGATCTCTAAGGAGCAGAAGGAATAGAAAGGACAAAGAAGACCAGAGGTGTGTGACGAGGCATCTTCAACCTATTGCAGGTGTCACAACATACAAACTTATCCACAAAACCTCGCAACCCAGGCCACCAATAGTTGCGAGTCACCAACTCAACTGTCTTGACCACACCAAAATGTCCTATAGCCGGGGTATTATGACAATCTTGTACCACATGAGTCCTACAAACACCAACAAGAACGTACAGGAGACCTTCCCAGTACATGAGTCCGTCCTATATGGCAAACAACTTGTAGTTTGTACAGGAACTGGAAGAAGAGGAACTTGCGATGTCCGGACTAATGTGTGAAAACACATTCTTTGCCAAGTCGTCTGTAGCCAACTGCAAACGGATGTCCTGTAGGAGTGTGGAATCTGCTAGATCTTGATGAACTTGTAGTGTTGCAAGCCGAAGTCGATCAAGACCCAATAACACTTATTTTGACAGTCATATGCAGGATCGCCCGGGGTCGGTGCAAGGTAAGAGCGCCTAGACAATGCATCCGCCTTGCCATTTTGAAAACCAGGCCTGTAGAGATGACGAAATCAAAACATGATAGGAACTTTGCCCACCTAGCCTATTGTCGACTGAGAACTCGAGCCGTTTGAGTTCTTGTGATCCGTAAGAACTTATACAGGATGCGCAACACTTTCCAGGAAATGCCGCCACTCCTCGAAACCACAATGGGCTTGAGTTCCTTGTCATGACTCTTATAATTGATCTCCGCCGAAAGGAACTTACGAGAGTGAAAAGCTACAGAATGAAGTAACTTGTTTTCTCCAACTTGTGATAGAACAGATCCTACTGCAAAATCCGAGGCATCTGCTTCAACAAAGAAGGGACGAGAAGGATAGGATGTGCTAAAATTGGAGCTGTCGTGAAGGCGTCTGTCATAGTTTTTACTATGACTCAACCCTTTACTTTGGACGTTAACTGTTGTTACCTATTGTACTATGTTGATAAGCCCTAGGTGTAGAAGAAACAGGCCCGCTTAGTGCACTTGGATATTTAGTGATGGTCCGGCCGGGGTTGTCATTAGGTATTTGCAAGAAACTCTAGGTGAAGCTAGCACTTCCATGTAGAAAACTCTTACCTTGGTTTTCCGTATCCCGGTTGGATTAATGGCTAGTTCCGGTGAGTTCGGCATGTCAGATATGCTTAGAAATACCCCCAGGTTTGACAGGTTAGGGGTCAATGGATAACTCACCAAGTATGTTCCCTCTGGAATGAGATTTCAGTGCTAGCCCACTTATGTAAACAGGAAAACAGGGGGGGGGGGCTCTGTCACATAAATAAGGTAGTATATAGAGTGAGGGTTCCTGGGTTCATGACTGAGCTTGTTACTCTTCTCCCGGTGCAAGCTCTAGCTTATGTCGTCAAGGCACAACCCTTTTGTTTGCCGCCCTAACTTCCAGATGCCAGGGGTACGTCCACCTTCAGGGTAGCTTACCCTTAACGTTGGCGAATCTATGCCTGGGAGGTCTTGTCAGAATGCACGTTCCAGAGGCAGAGGTTGAGGCTTGTCTCCAGCCTCCTCCTCCACGTCAAGCTAGGTGTAGCACTCACAGCCAAGCAGACACATCCGTGTCCTTGCCCAATTGTGAGCGTGGGATCTGTTTGACAGGTTCATGTTACTTGGTTCCTGAGGGTTCATTGAGGGGTTCTAGAGTCGGCATTTAGGAGCCACGTTTGTGGCACTTGTGCAACCCTTGAATCTAAGGGCTATGGCATGATAGCCCACATCGGGGAAGGCAGTGTCACATGGGAATGTGACACTGGACTAAACGTCACATGGTACAACGCCTGAGGCACGCCTTTGGGGTTATGTCATGGGCTTGTTGCCAAGGGTTGGATACTTTAGCAAACAGCATGCTTGTGCTTGCACTAGGGTGCTAAGCCTTGGGCATCCGCTCAAGGGGGTTAGGTCTCATAACTAGGTGTGCTTTGGCACACTTGGCTAGGGGAGTGTTCTCCTTGGAATTCAAGGGTTGAACAACCTAAGCGTGTTAGCAGGAGCCCTTTCGTGAGGCACTCGCAAGGTCAGTGTTAGGGTTATCCCAAACCTAGCCTTAGGGAGTTTGCTTAGTAGAACACTCGTGTCCGCCTACGGCGCACACTCGAGCCCTCACTAAGTACTAGCCCTGGGTCTAGGGTATAACTTGGCCACTCAAACCTTAGGGGTTAGTCGTGGTTCAGGGTACCCCTTGTCGCCTAAAGGGGTTGTACTCCCGGATGAGGGTGATTCCTCAAGGGTAAGTAGCCTGTCCAGGGTATGTGTAGAACACACGTCTCCTTGATGGGGGTTAGGGCATGAGCCTGTCTAGGTCTTCTAGGGCAAGACCCTTAAGTCAAACTAGGGTTAACCCTCAAGGGTTTTGGGGGCAGAGACATCTAGGGAGACTTAGGCTAAACCCTAAGTCAACTAGGGTTATCCCTCAAGGGTTTTGGGGTAGACACTCTAGGGAGACTTGGCTAAACCCTAAGTCTCCTGTCCACTTGGGCATTAGAGCTAACCCTAGGGTCGTTGGGGTTGTTCTGGGAAACTTAGCGTTGCTCACACAGGGTGATGACGCCAAATGGCCACCTGGCAGCCACGTGTTGCCACGTGTTGGCCCTTTGGGTTAAAACTCTGACAGCGTCCTTGAGTGTTGTGAATGCATGTTCCGCCTTGTTGGACCAGAGAACACTCCTGTGTGCTTGGTGAGTTCGTGAGTGGAAGTACACGCTTGGAGAAGTCCTGTATGAAATGCCTAAAAGTTTGCAAAGCCAAGGAAACATTGTACGTCTCGTACAGACTTGGGCCTCTCCACTCCGTAATAGACTTCACCTTGTGCATGTCCATGGAAACGCCAGCAGAAGACGATGTAGCCCAAGAACTCCACAAATCCCTGTCGAAAAACACTTCTCCAACTTTGCATACAAGCCATGCTCGCGAAGCCTCTGTAGAAGTGTACATGCTTGTCATGTGCCGCCTGGTCCTTGGAAAAATCAAAATGTCATCGAGGTAGATTACACAAACTGGTCCAAGAAGTCACGAAAGATGTCGTTCACCATGTGTTGGAACACGGCTGGGGCATTGGTAAGTCCGAAAGGCATCACCGTGTACTCGAAGTGTCCATACCTTGTACGAAAGGCAGTCTTCCACTCATCGCCTGGACGAATCCGTACAAGATTGTAGCCCCTCGTAAGTCGATCTTCGTGAACACCTTTGCTCCTTGCAGCCGATCGAGAAGTTCCGGGATCAATGGCAACGGGTACCATTCCGAATGGTGACTTGATTCAAACCTGTAGTCCACAACCAAACGTAAACTCCCATCTTTCTTCTTGACAAAGAAGATAGGTGCTCCTGCAGGGGACTTTGAGTGACGAATGAAGCCGGATGCCAAGTTTCCTCGATGTACTGACGAAGAACCTCCAATCTGTGGTGACAGTGCATAAATCGGTCCGAACGGTGGAGTCTTTCCTTCCACAGATCAATAGGACAGTCGTAGGACCTGTGAACAGGAAGAACTGCAGCCTTGTGCTTGTCAAAAACGTCCTGAAAGGAGTGATACTTGGATGGTAGGGAAGAAGAGGGAAGAAGAAGGAAAGGAAGGAGATTGAAAAACAGGAGTCAGATACAGGAAAGGTAGAAGAGGACGTAGGAGTTACTTGAAGGCAAAAATGAAAGGAGCAGGATCAGTGGCAAGTTCATGCATGGTAGTGGTAAGAACTCGGAGAGGAGAAGGAGGGAGCTGTGATTGAAAAAAGGAAGGATCTTGGGGGTGGAACAGAAGAAGAGTAATAAAAAGGCAGGATTGGGAGAAACATGTGTGGATGTTGACAAGTGTACAGGATTGGAAGAATCCTGTACAGAAGTCCGTGGATGCACAGAGAGGAGAGCCTATGAGTGTGCTGACGAACCAATAGGAGGTGGATCCTGTTGAGGAGGAACCTTCGACACTGATACAGGATTGGAAGAACCCTGTACAGGAATCGCAAACTTACAGGAGTGGAGAGAGCCTGCGGATGTGCTGAGGAACTGACATGAGGTGAATCCTGTCGAGGAGGAGTCTTCAACACTGATACAGGAACAGGCACGGTCAATCCTGTAGCTTGTACTGCCTCAGACACTAAGGATGTATCCTGCACAAGGAAGGTACAGGATTGATCTGGTTGCGGAGAGGAAAACGTGAGCGTCCTAGACCTCCAGTCGATCTGAGGATTTGCAACAACGAACCATGGCATGCCCAAAATGATGGGAGTCGACCGAGTCTTGATCAAGTTGAAGGAAATTGAACAGTTGAATGCCCATGACTGCAAGAGAAAGGTTTGGTAGCATGGTAACTGCGCAGAAACAATTAGATGACCATCGCCACCTCTACAAGAACTGCACACTTCAACTTCACCACCGAAATGCCATGTTGAGTTGCAAAAGTGTCATCCATGAAAGCATGCATTTGCACCAGTGTTAACAGGGCAAACTCCTTAGCTCTCGATTATTAAGATGAATGTGTACAGAAACTTGAGTGATGGAATGGTATGAGCAGCACCAATGGAGCCTGCACCTACGTCCAACTTCGTGGCTCTAGACGAAGTGAACATTGAAGTTTTCCGACTGAACTTCAGCTTCAACTTCATGCATCTTGAACTTCTTGGTTTTAATAGGACATTCTGCTGCCTTGTGTCCTACTTCACCACAATACAAACATAGATTCTCATTGCAGCGACGTTGCTTCTCAGCAGCGGAAAAGTGAACCACGCTTGTATTTCTCAACCTTCATAGGAACTACTCTAGAAGGTGTCGCAGGAGTATGTACCACAGCTGCAGGATTGGTTTGCAGGAACTGTTGACAGGATTTTTCCTAACGACACTCAAACAAGCGGTTGTCGCAGCAAACGGCCTATTGCATGATCTCCACTAATGTTTGGGCATCCGGTAATGTAAGGAGAAGGTCCTTCACGTCATCCCTCAACCCAAAACAGAAGTGTTTAATCAATGTAGTCTCGTCCTATGGAATGTTCGTGCAAAGTTACTGAAATTCGGATGCATAAAAAAGTTGGTCGAGATCCTTGTGTGAGTTTTCGTAACTTTGTGCATGCGGAACGGTACTTCGGGATCTCCAAAGCAAGCTTCAAAGGCAGCCATGAAACCTTCAAAGTCTTTCATCAATGGGTTGTCACGCTCTAGCAAAGGGGCAACCCAAGCCCGTGAAAATCCAATTAGTAGGGATGCCAAAAGGGCAACCTTTTGTGCATCAGTCAAGTAGCGTGGTTGCATGCGGATCAAAAGCCTGATCTAATTCAGGAACCCTTGGAAATCGGCACGATTGCCATTGAACTTTTCTGGCATGCTGATCTTCGGCTCCGAAGAAGTACAATGGAGAGGAAACCACGGATGCTTGAGAGAGAGCTTGCGCAGCAGCCTTGGAGGATGCATCAGCAGCTGCATGCGCCGCGTTGGTGGAACCTTGCAGATCTGTGACCACTTGGCGCAAAGTGGCCAGCTCATGAAGCAATATTTGGTGCTCGCATTGAAATTGCTCAAACTCGGCCATGATCTATGAAAGAAAAAAAGAAAAACGAAGGAGAAGAATCAAGGAAAAAAAAGTAGCTGAAATCGGAAAGCTATGAAAGTAGTTATTATCAAACTGTCAAGCCATGATCCAGGAATAAGGAAGTGAGCAAGATTCCGAGAACAAGGAAGCTTGACTCAGAAGCAGGACAAGGAGTAGGACAGAGAGCAGGACAGGAACTAGGAATCAAGAAAAAGACAAAAGCAGGAGGCAAGGAACAAGACAAGATAAGAACAAGACAAGACAAGATTAATCGTAGAAAGACTGGTGTTGATAGTAATTGATTGTACAACAATTAGGTGGAAGCTTTTATACTCACAACTCCAAGCTAATCTGGTCATGAGCTATCGATTGGTTGTTAAGTTAAACTCATTAAGTATATTTCTATTGCAAATAAGATTATATACTTGCTTAGTTTATGAAATAGGAAAACAAGGAGGGAGGCCTCTATCACACATATTAAGTAAGATATGTGGGAAAAGCATGCAAGAGACTGAGAGTGTCTAGCCCCACTAGCATAAGCCTAGCTTATATCATTAATGCACACCCTTAACTTCCAATCAATAGGGTTATGTCACACCTTAAGGATAACCTACCCTTAGCATTAGCAAATCCACACTATTATACATGGGTATGTCGCATTTATGAGTTTAGATAACTCCTTTTGTTTGGTAGATTGCACACACCTAGGAGGTTTTGACAGAGTATATGTTCTACTAGTTAAATGGGTTTTCTTTATTAGGTTCTTGAGGGTTCACATAGGGGTTTTAGAGTTTGCACCTATGAGTCATGTTCATGGCATAAGGTGATATCTTGAGTTTCAAGGGCTATGGTGAGACATCCGCTTAAGGAAGGTTAAGTCTTGTAATTAAATGTGCTAGTTGGCACACTTGGTTAGGAGGGTGTGAACATGTTTAGGGCTTGAACAACCTAACCTCGTTAACAGAAGCCTTTCCGTGAAGCACTCGTGTATTTGGAGTTGTCTAAACCTAGCTTTACGGAATTTGCTTAATAAAACACTCGTGTTTGCCTACGGTGCACACTCATGTCCTCATTAAGTACTAGCCTAGATCTAGGGTATGACTTGGTCACTTAAACCCTTAGGGATTAGTTATGGGTCTGGTATCCCTTATCACTCCTAAATGAATTGTACTCCCGAATGAAGGTGATTCTTTAAAGAGTAAGTGATGATACCTTAACTTTGTCATAAAGGTATGTGTGAGACAGTGAGGTTAGGCATGAGCCTCTCTCATAGGGCATCATCTTACCGTGCTGCCGATGATCCCGCTCGCTCCCCCGGGCCAACGGCGACCCCGTCGTGCCCGGTCTCGACGATCCACCTCACCAGGAGCGTTAAAGTCTACGCAGGTTATTGTATTTGGGTTTGAAAATAGTTATTTGTTGAATTAAATTTTCAAAGTTATTTTGGAAAACTTAGTGTTACTCACACATAATATTGACGTCGGATGGCCACTTAGCAATCACATATTGCAATGTGTTAGCCTTTCATATTAAAGTTCTGACACTATGGATTAATAGTTTTGATTTAAGCCATGGTTTAAATCACTAAATAAATTATAATGGTTTCAATTAATAAATTTAAATTAATTTATATAATAATTTTTAATGATTTTAAATTAAATCAAATATATAAATTTAATTTTATATACTTTAATTTTATGAATACTTTCTCAATTAATTCATTATATAAATTATTAATAATATATATTATAAAAAATAGGGTTTACTATTCATAAATAGTAAAGACCACGGTTTACACTAAAAAAGTTAATTTATGTTTGACACAATGGTCCATAGTGATTATAAGAATCTCCAGTTTTGGGTGTTCACAAAGGTGCTTAATTGGGGGATGTGGTCTCAACACCTAGACGATGTTTTACCTCTTATGTGTGTAAAGTTTATTAAACATCTTGGTTGGGCTCAAGTTCGTCAATAGTCTTTATATAATGCACAACATCAAAGTCCTGCTAAAATATATATATATAGTAATTAAACATTAATACATTTTTTAAAATTGATTGAGCCTAATTTAACCATTGGTTTACTACACAACTTGCTTGGTCCGTATTAAGTACTCCGAAGGGTTGGTCATTAGGTATGTCAAGTATAATTGGTGGCTCATGAATAAGAGATTGTTAACATGGTTGGAATGAAGAGATAAATCTAATGGAAATGTTATGTTATACACACCAATATGGAAAAAAAGGGTAGTATAAAGTAGCATATAATATGCATGTGTATATATAGTGCATGCAGCAGTGTACACATATGCATAATGACACATGGGTGGTGACCTGGCCTCCCATGTGTCAGCACTACGTGTTGCATATGTGCCACGTAGCAGGGAGACCCCACTGCCTATACAATACATCGTTCGGTTGATACATTTCCTTCTCTTAGTAAATATATACTCTTCTAATACAAACAAACACTTGAGAGAGATTAACGACATATGTAAACTGACACTTGTCAGCTGACAAAAGCCAGCTGAACATATATAACCTGCACACAAAACTCTTGACAGAATATACCACTGACCCGCCGACTCCCCATTTAAAAACCCCTCTCTCCACATTGCTGTGCACACAAAGAATGAGCAGTCTGGGAGACCTCCCTGTGGATTGCATCGCAGAGATCATAGGTAGAACAACGCCATTGGATGCGTGCCGTCTGGCATCAGTGAGCCAGGCATTCTCTGCCGCAACCAAGTCGGAGCTGGTGTGGCATGAATTGCTGCCGTCGGATGTACGAAATTCCATATCCGGCAGCTGCAAGCAGCTCTACCGGGCCCTGGCAGAGGGATATATGTTTCCGGCGGCATACAGAAGTATCTTCTGGTCGTGCGGACAGGCGGGATTTGCCGGATTCTATCGGTTGCCGGTATGGGCCTCACTTGGGGCAGGACACTCGGTTCTGGCGTTGGGAGGATTCACAGAGCTCTTGCTTTGGGAAGGTATATAAATTCTCATTTTATTCCAACAATCTCTTATATTCTCAAGTTTTGTACTACGTACATTTTCTTGATTTTTTTATTTTTTTGATATTTTTCTTTATAAAAATGAACTTTCCCAACATATATCATATCTTGTGAATCTGTACGTTACTTCAGATAGATAAAACGTCTCACTCGTATATGAAGTATGGAACACTTAATACATAAATTCACCTAATAGTCTTTTGTTGACTTTTGGGTATATTTTTTTTTGTTATACTAATTAAGTTATTATAATTATTATATCAGGTGGCTCATTTGGTGGCAATCTGTTGGCTAGAAGTAATTGGTAAATGGAGCTGCTCTTTAGTTCCTGGTACATATTCTGCAACATGGAGGATCAAAGTAGCAAACCCACAGGGTTGTCATATCCACTTCTTAGCGTGGAAAAAACCACTCCTTTTTCGACTTCGAGTCTCAAATGGCAATGTGCTGGAGAAACACTTGGACCTAATGAAACAGGTATACCTGCGTGCGTGTGCGTGTGCGTGTGTATCAACATATGTGTATATGTACAAAGCTTTGGGTACATGTACACATGCATATGAGTGAAAACTTTGGGTAAGTGGAGAATGGGGTCTATATCGAGAGAGAGATGTTATGTGTACGTGTGCATATGTATGTGTATATGTACAAAGCTTTGGGTACATGTACACACATGCATATGCGTGAACATATACACAAAACGTCGGGTAAGTGGAGAATGGGGAGTCTATATCGAGAGAGAGAGTACGTATGTACAAAGCTTTGGGTACATGTACACACATGCATATGCGTGAACATATATCGGGTAAGTGGAGAATGGGGAGTCTATATCGAGAGAGAGAGAGATGTTTGTATACGTGTGTGTAAACATACATCCGTGTGTATGTACAAAGGTTTGGGTACATGTACACACATGCATATGCATGAACATATACACAAAACATCGGGTAAGTAGAGAGAGAGAGAAACGATGGGATGAACAGGTCCGGGAAACGGGATTTGAGGAGTGGTTTGAGTTTGAGGTGGGGAAAATACGTGTAGAAGGTGAGAGGTTGAATGCTCAGGAGATTGAACTTGAATTTTGGATAAGAGAGGTTGATGTGAGCTATTGGAAAGGCGGTTTATACTTGGATTGCCTCACACTAAGGCCTACAGAAGACGCAGTCTAAACACCTCTACAAAAATTTGTTTATACACAGGCTATACATAATTGTACATACAGATCAGTAATGTGAATACAACTATAAATAATATAAGGTATTTAACTTCTTTAGCTGGCTTGAACATCTCACAGTCAAAAAATACGTATACAACTCACAGTAATCTTAACCGTTGGGTTATCTTGACTGTACGTATGAGGAAAAACAAATGTAAGAAACGTTGCATGTGTGCGTGTGCGTGCACGCGGGCAACATCTCAGATTTTTATATTGTCAGACTATATAAGATATGGCTGGAGATTCTTTAAAGCATATATAGCTAAAAAACTTTAGCAAGCAAAAAGTATTTGTAATAATATTCACAATCCGTACTGGCGAAACGTGAATGCCGTACCTGGAGGAAATATGGATAGCTGACAACGGTCTCATTGGAGAACATCAGTATACTAGGTGAAGTTCAAAAACAGTACCTCCTCTCTTCAGCTGATCAAAACTGCCTAAACCCACAAGAAAAGATTGCTCCCAAAACCTGTATATATCACAATCTCAGTGAGGGTTGTGTACCATGATACTATAAAAGAGAGGAAAATAAAAAACAAAAAAGAAAAGAAAAACTTTTTTTACAAGCGAATTTTGGAGAGAGAGAGAAGCTATCGTTGAATTATCCTATCAATGTGTTTTAAGGTGTGTGTGTGTGTGTGTATTTAATCAGGATATTCATACATATTTATGTACCTTGACTGGCGAATGAGATGAATATGCATCAGATTCTCCTCGTCTACCTCTAAACATTCAATCAAGCTGTCCACTCCGGGATATTCTTAGGCCAGAGCTGACGTCCACGAGCAGGCGGACTAATCCTGTCCGTCAACGCTTTTGACTTCAAGTTGACTAAAGTCGTCGCCGTACGACCGTCGGGTGGACTAAACAGAAAAACTCTGGATCCCGTCAGATCATGCCCCGCTGCCATATCAACATTACCTGTCCTGCCTCCCCATTGTTTACTCCGGTCTGCCATGGGGTACCAATGCTCGACTGGTTCTGAGTTTGACTAACCCGTTGACTATACGGTATATGTGCAGCAGACTTTGACATGTCAACGCTACTGTTGTTGTTGACCTGCTTGTTTGGCATGTACGGTGAGCTTCTCGTGCTTGCTGTGTTTGAGTGGCTTCTGCTTGAGTTAAATGCTTGCTGCAGTGATGAATTCCTTTCTATTCCTCGTTTCAAGTCTTGTAGCTCGCTGTCCAATCTCGAGAGCTCCTACATAGCCCCATGTTATTTATGTACGTATACGGGTGTGTATATGCATATGTATGTATATATGGGCACACGTAAGGAACCTCCACGTCAGCATTTATTAGTTTAGCACAAATACAAATTGTTTCAGTGCAATAGATGCTGACGTGGGGGTGGGGTGGGGGTGCCGTATGTATGTATGTATGCAAGTGTATGATCCCAAAGCTTATTATAAGCATACAGAATAGGCGTTAATGTACACATATGCCTTTGATCCTCTTAAATGCATTTCTAAGACCATGAGTTGTATGCACTTAACTATCTGGTATAATTATCGATGGCTTTATGTTGTAAGTGTACATATCTATATACATACTTATTTATTTCCACTTAAGCAGAAGGAGAATAGCATCACAAAGCACTTAAATAAGACAGAGAGATGCATATACCAATAATGTATCGATAAACTAACGTTGACGGATAAATAATACATAGTAACGTTGAATAAAGGCTTACCCTTTGTAGCATTTTGTTGTCGACGGACTGTGTTCCATTTGCTTTGTGCCGTGGAATATGGTCAGAATCCTCAGTTTCACTCCCTTCACTGCCAGCATCAACTCCTGTTGTGTTACCTGTTAAATATTGGAACATACGTTACTAACTTTTGTAGCTCAGTACTTAATAATTCTACATAATGTACCCCCTACTATTCTGTTAAGTAATAATAAAGATGATGATTAGAAACTCTGTAAGGAAATATAATACAATAATGAAATACACCTACCATCAATGAGATCGTGTGAACATTGTCGACCACGACATTCAGCCGATCGCGGCTTTCTTTTATGCTTGGCGGGAGTTACCACCTAAATATTTACCGGTCAAGTCATTCGACAGAAATATGTGTATATAAAAATATACCTTTCTTACTCCTTGAGCGGTTTGTGACCGCAATCTTGTTGCTGAACATGCACAAGGCTCTATATCCGTTCTGCCTAATACTCCACTCTCAAGCAGAACCTATAAATACCATTATCAACTACGCACATACACACGGAACAAACACACGAGTTCTTCACCGTGTTTCGTAAATACAAATTCTCACATGATCTGGTTAGTTAAATGTATGACAAGCAACAAATCCGCTTGCGTAAGATATATATACAAATACGTGTGCGCACGAAGCCTTCTGAACAGTTACATATCGGGCTAGTGACATAATGCCACATCTGAGTGGTTACTTAATAAACTAATAGCTGCATATATGGTAGCAAGAAGCTATATGCTAGCAAGAGCATCAACAGTATTATATCCAATATATATTAAGGTGTGCGCAGTCAACTGATTGCTATATAATGCTACTAGAATCGAGTATCATGAACAGAATTGTACTAAATTAATTTTAGCTTTGTATATGCTTATGCTACTACTATTCGCACACACAGACTTGTAATACATTTAGAACATACGTACCTGTTTGCAGATTTCTTTGAACTTCTCCGGAGACAAGTCTTTACCAGTTTCAGCAGGAGACTTTACGTCGGGAAGCGGAGTAGAGTTTCCAAATGGCTTTCCCTTCACGTTGGAGTTGTCATTTTCTGCTACTACTCTCCTCTCCATATTTGGAGTCGTGGGAGAAACAAGGGGCGTGTCTAGTTGCTCACGTAGTGAACCATTGCTAGACACTCGATACTCCTTGGAGTTGTCGCCATCCCCACGCGGAATCTGTTTCAACAATTTGACTTATATATATATATATATATATATACTAGTCAATAGAATAAGTGATACCTGGATGATGTTGGAGAATCTGGCAGAAGGTGTCATGGGTTGAGGACCACCAGCAGATGTATGAGAGCGACCTGAAATCGGCATTCCGTCTTCGATCATAATGCCTTGTTGAGCCGCAATCTCCAGAATCTGGTCGTGGTTTAGGCCTGAGCTTTCTAATAATCTCCACATGTTGTTTAACGCCTCCCGTTGGTCTTGAATGATTTGATCCCGAATTGCCATTTGGAATTGCAGCTCCATGTTTGTCATCCCTGGAAAAAAACCAAATTGCATTAATCCAAACATTAATGTTTTCAAATATCGAAATTAGTTGTTATTAAAGCTTACCAGAAGTCTATATTGACTAAGGATTCTCAAGTACGTCTTATTACGGTTGCTGCTAATGGCTTCGTCAATTTGTCGTTGGAGCTCTTTCCGTTGTTTCTCGTTTTGCTCGATATCCTGAGGATTATACACATACAGCATAAAACTAAAGTTAATTACATCATTATGTATATAATCATAAGGAATTACAACAACCTGTCGGTAATGTGAGCCAGCCTCATCGTTGTCCCTGATGTTGTCAAGTACAACCTGCCTTCTCTCTATGAGGTCTTCAAGCTTCTCACCATCAGCTTCATCATCCTGCAATAATTGTTTATCAAAAGACAGTTACATAGCACTACAAATACAAATACATACGTGTATGATAGTATACATGTATATACAACATGTATATGTATAGCATATATCTTATGTCCTATATGTACAGACTATTATAGATGTACCTGTCGACATGTGACCTTAAATACTATCTGTCTATACTTTATACAAAACCATTATGTCTCACATGGTGCAAGTTATCTATAGTGATACACAACCATACATATAAATAGACAACATATATGCCTGACCCACCTCATGTTGGGCGATCAACTCATCGAGTTGTTGAAGCTCCATTCTGTTATGAAGGTTCATATCTTCGAGCTCAAAGAGTGCTTTTTGTAAATTGACACGCATTTCCACGTTCTCGTTTATATCGTGGCTCAACACGTCCAGCCATGAAAGCTCGTCATCCGCCTTTTCTGGTGTCCTTGAACTTAATTGCGTCTCCTTCTCGGCTAGTTCTCTTCTAAGCTG